>JAVJIF010021447.1:0-124306 GCA_038442645.1 Agave tequilana
TTGCCTTCTAAAACTCTTATAATATTATAAAAAATTTAAAGACTTTAAGGTTTTGCCTCCTAAAACATGATATCTTATTTACGTATCAACGCGAGATTACTTCTCTTATAATACGTATAGCTTACATACATGAACCGAATCTAAGAAACACTGGGTTCGGTTCATGTGTGTGAGCCACACACACATACAATAAGAAGGATCAATTCGACGTTGACACGTGGACTGGTCCTCTTATAATCCCTTATAATATGTATGTGAGGCTCACACACATAACATATTATAAGAGGACCAGTTCACGTGTCAACGTCGGATTAACTTCTTATTGTATGTGTGTGTGGCTCACACATATGAACTAAACCCAGAAACACTGCCCGGATCGGACTCGGTTGGCTGATTATTCTAAGTTATTACGTGGACCGGCGGCTTCCGCGAACCTTCCCCCGCATTCCTAATCCACCGCCACCGCCTATCGGTCTCTAAAGCTATTGCTAAGGCCGTTTGTTGAGAAAAGCCGCGCTGTGAGTGGGACCCACCGCTAATCTTCTTCCTTCTTCATTCAACTTCCACTTCTTCTTTTTTAACTAAAATATAAAGGGAGACTTTTTTTTTTTTTTTGTGGTGTGTGGAAGTTTGAATCTCATCGCGATGGCTGCTCGCTTCCTCCTCACCGGCGGTGACGAAAACTCCTCCATCCATTACGTCTTTCCCGACTGCGTCCTCCAAAACTGCACCGGCATCTGCTTCGACGGCGCCTGCCTCCTCGACGCACCTCCGCCCCACTCCGACGATGTCTTCCCCCTCGACGTCCAGCACAAGAGCCGCCTCCTCTCCACCTTCCTCATCTCCGCCGCCTCCCTCATCGCCTTCTCCTTCCTCCTCCTCCTCCTCTTCTACTTCCTCATCCGCCTCCGCCGCCGCCGCCTCCACCAACCCCACCAGCAACCCCCTCCCCCTCTCGACCCCGACCACGACGGTGTCCCTCTTGAAAACGATGATGATGATGATACCCCTCACCACGTCTGGCTCATCAGGACCGTCGGCGTTGACGAGACCGTCATCAAATCCATCGCCGCCGCCGTTTACAAGGCCGGCGACGGCCTCGTGGACGGCGGAGACTGCGCCGTCTGCCTCGGCGAGTTCGTAGACGGGGAGGTCGTCAAGATCCTCCCCAAGTGCTCCCACGCTTTCCACCTCTCCTGCATCGACACCTGGCTCAGATCCCACGTCAACTGCCCCCTCTGCCGCGCCCCCGTCGTCGCAGCCCCGGCGGCTGATTCAGCCCCTTCCGACAATACCCAGATCGAGATTCCGCCGCCGCCGCCGCCGATTCAAGAAGTGGACTGTGAGGTTGCGATCGATTTGGAAGCTGGGTCATCGTCTTCGGGGCCGCTGGGGGACTCAGCAGAGGATGAGAGTGAAGTGCAGCCGATTCGGCGATCGGTTTCAATGGACTCGTCATCCCTCGGTATGCTTATGCTCAGGGTGGAATCAGAGCCGGAAGAGGAGAAATTGGGGGAGGAAAAGAATGAAGTTGAGTTGCAAACAGCAGTGGCTCCGAAGAGTAATAAAGGGAAAGGGGTTGATTCTTTGGGGAAACATCCGGGTTTGGTAGAGATGAAGAGATCTCTATCAAGCAGGAGTGGGAGGATGTTCTTCTCGAGATACATGCGTGGCCGGAGCACTTCCATTCTTCCATTGTGATGAATGGTGGAAGGTGAAAATAAGACTCTTTTCGAGTCAGGGATTTTGGAGAAACGTTGAGTGTGGTGGGAGTTCTCGGCAATTCGGGAGCTGCCCTGTTGTGTTGATACTAGTATATGTATAGCGGAAAGGTAAAAGAAGCAAACCTTTTATAGTTATGGACATCCAAATGTGTTGGTGTCATGGATTTGAGCAGATGTTTGGGGTTGATTTGTCCTCAGCTGGGATCATGAATGATATGATCTGCTTATTTCAATCAGCTTTGTATATGTTTGGATCTGGTGAGTAAACTTTTAAGTTGCAAAAGACCCAAGTTTGATCAACACATATTTTTGACAATTTTTGTATGTCACTCTTGCATACTTTGCTTGCCTTGTTAGATTCCATTTGCTACTGCAGGTGCAGTTCACAGTTCTCTCATATAATTCTACATTACGTGTCATATATTCTAATGTTCTCTTGTGCTTGACCTCTATTTCCTATATGTTTGTCGACATATTGATGATATGCCTAGCTCCATTAGATCAATTAATACATCATTCTGGTAGCTTCTCTTGAGCCCTAAATTGTTTTTTTTTTGGTCCCTTAATTAGGCTACAAATCTAGAACTTTTAACCGACTGTCCGGTTTATGAGAGATGAAACAGGATTTAGTGGTTCTTTTTATCAACAATGAATTGTGATTCTTCACTCTGTTGTTTGTCATGTTTATGTGCAGGTTAACTCCCTTGCTTATTTTGTAATTCTTGGCGATGGCTTGTCATTTAAACTTGTTATAACTGTTGTTGGGTAGTTGTATGAGCGAGTAATTTGGTGACTTTGAGTGCTGCTTACTTGCTTTGTGTACATTTTGATTTTGTAATAAGTCCTAAGCTTTTAAAGGCTTGTAAGTTTTGATCAATCAACATGGGAATTTGTTGGTTGTCACTTGATACTTGTTATAAATGCAAATTACTAGAATGTATGCATTCAGTATTCTTTTTCATATACTGTAAGACACAATAATGTTCTCTTTTTTCTGCTTTCATTTCTAACTTAATGTCTGCTATGCTACTTGTTGGATCACTGGTAAGTATTTGAAAGAGTCATCGATGCCATCACTTGTGCTTCACTTGGTAGTACCACAAAACATATTCTTGTCTGTGCTAAGGTAATTTCTGTATGCAAATTAATTCTACTTGACTGATTGGATGAATGTGTGATAATGTAAGTGGATAGTGGAGAAAAGTTTTGCATCATAAGAATTAGTAAGACGACTATTATGACAAAGCAAGTCAATGATGTTTGGCTACTTCAACTTTTATGACTACCTTTTAATTGTTGATGAGTAAAGATCTTTCATGTATTCTTGTGTAGTTTCTATTATCATGAAAACTTCAATTTCATATTTCAGTGTCCAGTCACAATAAAAATCTCTAGTGTTTAGCTTAAAGGAAAATTTAATCTTGTATATCAGTAAAAAACGCGTCAGACCCTATAAGTTGCGCAAGATTGAAAATTTATCGGGAAGCTTAAAGGAAACTACTATTAATGCTTTTGCAACAGTTAGGTTGTGTATTCAGTCAGATCTTAAATCGAATGGTGTGAGGCGTCACTTGTTCAATTGTGGACTTTGCTTCACCTAAAACTGAAGCAATTTAGATTGTGGGCAGACTCATATTTTTTATGATTTTGGCATTTGAACAGTCTAGTAGATTACTAAAAGGCAATGCACATCTTCAATATAATTCTGTTTTTCTGAATGATGTTAAACATATTCATGCATACAGAACAGTACAGAGGGCTTACCGGAAAATAGCAATTTGCAATGGAGTACGAAGATTGGAAACTTACAGATTCTTGGTTTAACAACATGCAATGCTTTTCTAAATTCTAGCTAACTCCTCTTGTGTGTTCAATTGTTTAAGATCTTTCATTATTACATTAACTAATGTAAAGTTTACTTTTAAGAATTAATTAGTTTTGCATGCCTGATAGTATTGCCTATAGTTGTATAGTATATACTTTTTACTTCTTGATGTTTGATGTGGATATATTTGCCTAAAGTTATTGATTTTAAATTTATAGCTTTTCTCTATGTTGTTATGTGCATGGAGATATAAGTCAGTGGCATGAACATCATCTTATGGTTTGTCTAGTGTTATTGCTTATGCATGTCTACATTGTCTAGCCACATCAATTGTTAATGTGTAAGTGATTATTGATGAGTGAAGATTCTTCATGTAAGAGCAAATTCTTGTGCTTATTCTGTTGTTCGGAAACTGAAACTTCGTATTACATCAAAATTATTTCTTAACAAATTTCAACTCATTAAATTTGATACATTACTTACCAGTTTGCTAGAAAATAATTTTAGAACTCTGTAAATATCACACAAGAGCGAAATGGGAGTCTCATAGAGGTAATTGATAAAAAATCTTCTAAATGTGTGACACTGTGCATTCATCTAGATTCTTAGTGGCGAATTGTGGATGTCAGTTGGTGAATCCTAGACTTTCTTTTACTGTCATGAAAATGTATTTAGATCATTGATAGAATTATTTGTTTTCCATTGTTGAAATGTGTCTGGAACAGCTTACTTGGGTATTAAAGGTTAATACGTGTCTCAACTATTTGTATTCTTGCTGTCAAACATTTAAAAAATGGAAAATAGAAAGCATTTGCATACGAGGGCTCATGAAAAGAGAAATATCTTAGAGAAAGCCATTAGAATGTTCTTGTACGAATGGAAATGCGTATTCAGAGTGGAAAGATGTGGGATGCCACTGTTATAACAATGTAGCTCTTCTAGTAAACTTTATCAATCAAATCAATTTTGTGAGTTTGATTGACTATGATAGCTGTTACTTTTATTAACCTAAATGAGTTGTGTTGCTTCTTCAGCTAGTCCAATGCACAGGGTTTCGGAGGGTGGTAATATATATTTTTTCCTTCAGTTGATTTATTTTTATTTCCTGATATTTTAACATGGATGATTTCATTAGTTTTAGATGAAAATTTTATTCTAATTTATGATTTATCAATTACAAAGTGAATTCATAGAAATTATACCTTAAATGCTGCTATTATGGATGAATACTTCACTGAGCATGACTAATGGGATGTGATCACTTTTTTATGGTTTTAATGACAAATATTTCTCTTGCTGTTTGAGTATAATGATAAGTAGAGTTCTGCGGCTGCACATAGACAATGCTATTACGTGGAGGCGCAATCATCTTTTTGGCATGAAACTATTGTTTGGTTGCTTATCAGGATTTTTAGCTGCAATAGACAATAGCATGGTGAATGGAGGGGATACAAATTACAACAAGGATCATCAATTAGCATTTGTACACTCGAAATTGACAAAACTATCATTTCTTTACTGATAGTTTTGACAATTTGTCATGATATTGTTTGGTTGTTTATCAGGATTCTTGGCATGGTTTTTTTTGGGTGGGGGGGGGGGGGGGATGAATTATGGTGAAGGATCATCAATTAGCATATTTACACTTGAAATTATCAAAACCTATGTAGCGCGGATGCTCCTATCATGAAGTCGTGTTGTGTTTAAGAATATAACACGTGTCGGCGTGTCGTGTCAATGCCACAGCGCTGTGTCCATGCAACATAGATCAAAACTATCATTTTTGAACTGATATCAGGTGTCCTATGGGTGCCATTACTTGTGTAGGTATGATATCAATTTAGGTTTAACCACTACTTTTTGTTAGGCTTAGTGATGATTCAAGCCTGTTATTGTCAAACCTTTTATTACGAGTATTACATGTTTCAGACATTGAAATATAAAATTGCGAAAAGTAAATTCTACATAGTTAGTAGTCAAGGAAAACCAATGAATCTGACATGAACCTCATAGCAAATTTTTATGGTTGTCAAAAACTTTAGCTTTTTTAGGAATTGCCACCATCATGATTAATAGAAACTGTTGCATATATATTTTACACAGAAATTTCTGTATTATCAACTTTACAGCTACTATTTTTGTGACTCTGTATCCACTGAGCTTGCATGTTATGTAATATGTGCATGGGGTTTGACATTTTCTTCCCGAAACATGTGCAGTGCCTGACTGTTACTTAGGGCAACAATTTTTTTTCTTTCTTCTTCTTTTCTTCTGTTCTTCTTTTCTCTCCTTTTTCTGTTTCTTTGGGCGAGTGAAGGCGACAGAATTTTTTCATAGCAAACATTGTAGAAGTCCAAGATCATTTTTTGTGTATCTTTGGAAGCAGCTATGTTGCACCCACATGCGCCGGAGGTCCCCATGTCTATATCGGACATGTATCTGCCACGACACATGCAAGATACTTGGTGGACACGTGACTGACACATCCAATAAGATTCGACTTTGCACCGGTTTGAGACAATTGAATTCAGGTTTGATGGTGTTTAGTTTTCATAGTTTATATGACTTTGAACCGGTTTTTACACCTTTCCTTTTCTATACTAGCTTCTATAGGGTAATTGAAACGTATTAGCATCCTTATTTATGCGGTACGACAGCAGATAATATGAAACTGGTGTGATTTATATAATCAGAATTATATACCAGAAAAGCTTGTTAAAGCACATAATTACTAGACTAGTCTAACATGTTTCTTTCCATGCTGGGGACAAAATCTGTGTGACATGCTTTCTTCATTTAATCTATATAAAACATGCCTCTCTCTCTGTGCGTGTGTTGGGGATGGGAGTGCGCACGTGCATGAATTTGTGATGCCTTTGTAGGTCTTAAGAGCTCTCCTGTGCGTGTGCGCGCATCTGTGCATTTGCATGCATGCATGTGTCCATGCGCTGCACTTGCCCTCTGTTTTGGCGTCTCTGTGTGTGCGTGCGCACATGTGCGGTGTGATATCTGTGTAGTGTTTTAAATATCGGATATCGGCGATATACCGGTTGGCAAAATTATATACCGGATACCAGATATCGAGTGATATATCACGATACGGTATTAAATACCGAGTGATATATCAATAGTTAATACATATAAGACATTATTAAAAGAAATAAGTTGTATCCAAATATCATATAAAAACATCATTAAAATACCACAATAAACATAAAATAAAATAAAATGATCTCTCAAGCAAAAAAAAAATTTATCCAAATAAGTAACTATATCGGCCGATATATCAGATATTTCATCTCGGATATCGGCTGATATATCGGCCACGTGGCGATATATCGGTCTATATCGGTCCAAAACGATATCCAATAATTTTTTACACTTATCGTATCATTTTAGATAAAATACAGATATCTCGGCCGATATACCGGTATATCGGCCGATATTTAAAACAATGTATCTGTGTTGTGCTTGCCCTTTGTAGATCTTGGGTTTGGAGCCTGAAACATTTTTTAATTTTATACTTTCTTATTCTTTTGGTATAATTTGAACAGTGTATTGCATCAATATGGGGCATCGACTTGTTATATGTATCAAATATGGTTAAATGTCACGTCTATTTATATTTTTCTTTTGGTGTTGTTCGTCGTGTGGAGCCAGAGAGAGGGAGGGGATTCTGCATAACTTGATACCTGGTGTGACTCAGTTTCAGGTAATATTTTTGTCTTTCCTTAATTTGCATTTTACATCATATCGCTATCATCTTATGAAATAATAAATTTTTCCTTCTTGCGCACATAATCTGTTGCTAATATGTGACATTATATTATATTTTGCATGCAAGTCTTTTAATTGCATACTGAAACATGGAAAACTTTCTACCTTTTTGCATTTCAGTTCAACATTTCAAACCTTTGATGTTATGTCCTGACATTGCATCATAATTAGGTCAGTATTAGAGCTTAGATATCTCAAAGAATGGATTTCCTTATGCACCTAAATACTTCAGTCATCCAACCCTAATAGAATCCATCTCTTTTAGTTTTATTAATTCATGAAGGTCTTGTATTGTACAAAATTTTGTAAGGTGTTCTAGTAGATGTTTGCAATCTTGACAGGCTCTAGGTGCAAATGCTCGTGTCTTATTTCTTATCTCATTTTTTTTGGTTATTTGAGTAATTTCTGTAAATATCATAAGTAGACTGCTGATATTCTGAGTATTTTTTTTTTCTCTGTGAACTCTTCGTATAAAGAGTTTATGTTAACACTGTAATGCCTCAACCAAATTATTGTGACCAACATTCTAGAAGTTGATGCTACCCAAGGGATTTAGAATTATAGAAAATCCTTCAATGTTTTATGGCTAAACAAGGGAAACACTAACATATTTTAAGCTGCAAATTGTGAGCTGGTCCATGCTCCTAGGAATCATAAGACCTTTGTTACTCAGTTTCTCCTCCATTTTTGAGATACTGTTACTTTTTTTTTTCTCTTCTTCATAGTTTGTACTCTTCTTTGTGGGGGCGTTAATCATACTTTTCAATCGACTATATCATGTCACTTTTCCAATATCAAAAACAAAACTATAACTAAATGACTAGTGTCACCCTCACTGCTAGATGATTGACACCAAAACTTTCTCAAGGTATTGAGGTCCTTTTTTATTTGCATGTTCCAAATGCTCACAGAAATATAGTATACAACCTTGACTTTTCAACTGTTTCTTTTCTCTCTAGAATAAGTGAGCATCATCTTCTCCCAAAAAGAAAAGAAGAAGAAACGAAAAAACATAAGAGCTACAGCCAGAAAGTAACAAACTATTTTTTGGATTCATGAAATCTTTGTAAACAATATAATATTATTCTATATGTGGATTAACAGTTTTAGTTGCATTTTAGTAACTTTTGGCAATCTATGAGGCTTATCCTAGATAAGTAGTACACTGCACAGCTAGGATATAGCAGCAGAAAATATGTGCTATCTAATTTATGTTTGGACACATAAAAAATGAAGCTAAGACATAGTGTGAACAGTATGATAAAACCATTCACATCTATTTTATAAAAAAAGCTTGCCCTTTCTCCTCAGTTCTCAATAACGCAGCTTGACATAATTTCACTTCCTATTGTGAAACATTATTCACTTTCATACAAATAAATTTCAGTATCATTTTAATTAAAAGTATAGCTTTTTGTATTGAAATTTTAAGGGGAAAAAAATCATATCTTGCTGTGTTCATTGAACATAAAAAATGTCCTGAGAAGGATTAGAAGTTGTGCCTAGTGCCTGTGAAATGAGGATGCATTAAAGAAGTATATGATGCTTCTCTGAAGATTACCAAAGAAGCATCTCTTGTTTGTACCCTGTATACGCAGCAGCTTCATGATTCAGATATGCTTGCTGGAGATTTTTTGTTAATGTGACTGAAAAGTCAAATTACTAAGTGGTTTTCCTATATCAACTTTGTTAGCTCTACTTATAACTACAGGTGGAAATTGACTTAGTAGCTATCAAATAGTTTGGTGTTTATCTGTCTAATTATTGACAAATTTGATTCAGATGGTCATTTAAGCAAAATCAAATATGTTTCGGTTTTCATATACTAAATGAATTGAATGATTATTCAGATATTTGGTTTGTTTGATTACTGAATATTCATTTAGGTGTGTCTCTATATGCGTGTGCTATTATTTATTTGCACTCGACCTCTTGCACTTTACAATTGTTTCATACATATAATATATGTTAGACTCATTCACATTTACTCCAATTTCTTATCCATTCTAAATGAGTAGATTCTACCAAGTAGCAGCCCTCACGATGTTTGTACATATTGGCATAAGTTTTGTGATGATCGTTGTATTATTGTGCATAAAAGAAGAGGCAAAACGATAATAACTGGTTCAAACGAATAATTGCCTAGTAGATTCTGAATACAAGCAGGACAGAAGATACTAATAAATAATCTGTTAAATGAATCCTTGTTGAATTAAATTCAAATATCACAATAGTGTAATGAATTGAATTTGAATACGAATCTTTACTTGAACTGTTCGAATATAGTTAACCCAATTGAATTGAAAGTTCCATGGTTGCTTCAATTTGATGTGGTTCTGTCCCCATGATCCATGACTTGAAATCCGAAAGTTCCATGGTTCTGTTCCTCATGGTGTTTGTACATAGTGGCACAAATTTTGTGATGATCGTTGTACATTTTGCATAAAAGGAGGCAAAACGATAATAACTGGTTCAAACGAATAATTGCCAAGTAGATTCTGAATAAAAGCAGGACAGAAGATACTAATAAATAATCTGTTAAATGAATCCTTGTTGAGTTGAATTCAAATATCATAATGGTGTAATGAATTGGATTTGAATGGAGTCTTTACTCGAACTGTTCGAATGTAGTTAACCCAATTGAATTGAAAGTTCCATGGTTGCTTCTACTCGATGTGGTTCCGTCGCCATGATCCATGACTTGTTTTGTTCAATCAATAGAAGTTGAATCAATTTGGCAATAAAGCCTTGGAATTCCGTGTCTTTTTTAGCTTAAATCTTCAGCATGGTCAAGTCAAGTTTTGCATATTGAGAAAGGGCTGAGAAAGGGCTGGTTCCTTCCTATATAGTTGAATTTGAAGTTGATTTCCTAATAAACCTAAACTAGATTACAATGCTCTCTGTCCATCAATAAGTTTATGGGTAGCAGTAACATTCACTAACATTAATCTGTTAATTTTTTTTTTAAAGGTCCCTCGACCTCAACTGCTGCTGATAAAACTTTTAGGTACTTCGATGATTCTAAGACACTATGGCCACTTTAAAAGCTACCTAAAAGGGAAAAGAGACACATGCAACTTGTTCTTTAGTTATTAACCCATGTGATCAGCTCAGTAATTTTGCAATGTTGTTCTTCCTTTTGATGCAAATTTTTGTCCTATATTTAAAAAGTTTAAAGACATAGCTGTCTACTTTTGAGATCTAGAAGGAAGTTGTTGCTTTTTGGTTCTATCAACTTCCTTTCTTCCTTTCTCTGAAGGCTATAATTTGGTGCTTTATTTTCATTCAATTTATGTTCCAGTATCATGTTATACTCGAATTTGAGCTCTTGGTTCAAGGTTTTTTGTCAGGGATGAAGGCCATAGCCGGGCGTTGAATGTGGGACCTCTTGTAACAGCCCTATCCCTTCATCACTGAGCGAGGTTGAATGGCTCTTGATTCATAGTTAGTGTCTTGGATGTGAATATTTTTTCTGATCTAAAACTTGTTTCCTCTCTCGTTAAACTTCAAGATCATGCAGTCCAAGGGATTGTTAGTATAAACGTATCTTGTGATTCTAAAATAAACTGTTATTCGTGAAGGATTCATGTATGGCTTTAAAAATCTACACTAGTTGCGTTTTACATTGCATTTTGTTTCATAGATTACACCCTTTGTAGCCTGTTATAGTTTTTGTCAATTAAACACATTTTGAAACCGTGTTTCTGAAACCCAACCCCGCCACAGTTGATCTTATTCTCTTTATCAATTTCCCTCATTGCCACTACCTCATTGTAGCTACCACTCCCATTACTGCTGTTGCAGCCACTGCCACCGCCTCACGATTTTCACCACCACGTTGCCATCATCGCAACTAGCACCAACTACTGTTGTTGCCACCCTCACTATCAAGTACCAACACTATTACCATTGCCACCGCTCTAGTGCCACCACCTTCATCGTCACCACTATCTCTGTCACTGTTGCATATGTTGTTGACATTATTATCATTGTTACCGGTGCCCACTATTTTAACTGGCCCGACATTTATGTCAGATCAGAGACATTGATTGGAAAAAGATAAAAGTATATCTACCTAAATATTGTGGCTAAAGGCTCAAAATGACATTTTGACATGTTGGGGACATTGATTAAAAGAAGATAAAAGATATATCTACCTTCATATATTGTGGCTGAAGACTCAAGACTGACATGTTAACATGGTCTCGGAGTTTAGATATATCTATCCTATTATCTTGAATCCTTCAGCCACAACATAAAGGTCGATGTATCTTTAATCGGTTTCTAGTCAATGTTCCTGATATATCGCTCGACAATTTGCCTGACATGTTGCTAACATTATATTCTACACATGGATTTAATGTATTGTATTTGTTCATTTATTTGTTTGTTTCTTTGTTGTTTATGTTTATTATTTACAATGCCCCATTTTAGATTTTTGTTATATGCTTGTTTGGTTGTGTGGCGTGAATTTGCTTTTTTTTTTTTAACACATTTTTTTGTTTTTATAATTTATTAGGTTGATGACAATACTACTTACCTTTAACCTTTTTAATATTTGTATATATGACATACACATATCTTTCACATATGGTTGTGTTTGCAATTTACTTATTGCCTGGATATTTTGTTTAAAATATGCTATATTATTTGTCATCCCCTTGGCTGCTTCTGTTGTTTAGAACCTTGCTGGCAATACCATGTTGCCATTAGTGTCACCGTGTCTATCACCGCTATTGTCACCAATGGTGCCACCATTGTGAGTACCATTGCTGTTACTGCATTCTCACCACCACCGTCACTACATTGTTGTTGCCATGGTTCCTATTGTTGTTTCTACCACTGCTGTTGTCACTACTGTTGGCACGCCAGTATCACCTTCATCACGGGAACTTTTGTGCCTCCACCACCACCATTGTATCACAGTTTTCGTTGCCACCGCCGCCGCCGCCGCCACCAGCTGCTTCCACCACCTTTCCCACCAACACTGTTGGCTGTCAGTGCCACTTAGTGCCACCTCATCAAAATTATTCTGAAACATAAAATAGCATTTTTCCACTATAGTCTTTGATATTACATGACACCAAATGAATGTCTCAAACATGTAAAAGGAACAAAGTTATATGGTTGTATAGTCAGTTTCTGACCCTGTGAATGGATGCGTGACACGTAGTCTCTCCAGAACCTCTGAAGAATAGTCCTATTCCAATCCAAACTCCGAGCAATTTAGGTGATTAGAAGGAGATAGAATCAGTTATTAGAATCTCTAATCTTTAAGCTAAATCTCCATTAAAACCTGATGGTTACGACTCAGGAGCAGATAAACCATATTTACAGCAAGATAGACCCTCAGGATAAAGACGAACACGCGTTCAATCAATTCAAATCTGGGTGTTCGACTCTACACCTCTAAGATAAGTGGTTAAGCTCGGATAGATGTTTAAACAGAGCTGAACTCTATAGCCTTATTTAACAGACCTTACCTGCATAAATAGTTGACCCCTTCCGACATAAAGGGGACAAGGAACTAAACCTAGAAACCCTCTAGCGTGTGAGATTGAAGTGATCAACATTGTAATTTCCTCTGAAGAACTCTCTCCCTCTGTGTGGTTTTTCCCCCTTGAGTTTTCACGTAAATCTTTGTGTTTGCTCTGATTTGATCTCTTTAATTTCTCTATTAATCCCCCACATTTTGGTGCGTGGATAAATTCTCTAGGAATTACCTACTGCATTTGGTGCTTTCATTGAGATTTTTGAGCCCACACTCTTAAGTTCTCTTCATCCAATATCCTGACCTTTCCTCAAAATAACCTCGCACTATTGAGATGGCTCCACCAAGGAAGAACGTCTCCCAGGCTGCGGCCACTGCCTCCGTCATTCCGAAAGAAAAGGAGAAAGTTATCGAGGCCCCGTGATGCGAGCACAACGGGCTGAGGCCCTCTGACTTACCACTGTCAGAGGAAATCATTACACTCCATTTCTCGAGGAAGTTTGTGATGCCCACCTTCGACCACTACTCGGGAACCTCCGGACCCCTTCATCTCCGTCACTTTTTGGACAAGATGACAGTCTACGCTCACGATGACCTCCTCTGCCCCTTCGAGTTTCAAGGATGCCGCTTATTATTGGTTCTACTCACTCCCAAAAGAACTCCCTTTGAAGCTCTGAAGATGTAACTGACGTCTTTTATAATCAGTTCTCGGAGAGAGTTTTAGAGAAATAGTAACCATCTCCTCACTGTGAGGATGAAGCTAGGGGAGAGCCTGAAGAACTACGTCAGCTACTTTCAGAGCCAAATGACAGTGGTATACAATTGCAACGAAGACGTAGCCGCCGCAACATTCATTAGTGGGTTGCAAATCACTCACTCATTATACAAGTATTTGGTGAAGAACGACGTCATCAAGATGAGGGACATCCTCGTCCGAGCGCAAGAGTACATATGATTGAGGAAGCAATGCGAGGTACCACCAATCGCTCCCCGAAACAAGGGTCCGAGGGTGAGAAGCCTAAGCAACAGTTCCCCCCAAGGATGACCCCGAGCCACACTTCCGTTGCGGTCCACAAACCGCCCCAACACATGCGCTAGTTGAGCAAGGACGGCGCTTCCTAGCCCGACCTAATTCCATTCTGGATCCCCATCAACCACGTGTTTAACGCCATCAAAAATCAACCCTGGGTCAGATGTCCCACACGACCTCTCTCGCAGAACTCGAAGGGACCAGAATCTCGGGAGTATTGCGCCTTCCACGACGAGATGGGTCATCCCACTGTCGAGTGTCGAACCCTCCGGCGACACCTCCAAGACCTGGTTAATTAGGGATATCTTCGAGAGTTCATTCTCAACCCGAAACTCTTCAGAGACTAAGATACAAAGGGAGCCCCCCACGAGACGTCCATGCCGACAGCTCCCTCATCCACTATCGGGAGGTGAATACGATCTTCGACACTTCCCTGATAGAGGGAGCCACTACAAAGGAAAGGGCCATTTACGTCAATGAGGCTCAGAGGGACAATTACCCAGCGATACTAACGAGCTCACCTTCGTCGCGACATGCCCATCTATTTCTCGGAGACCGGCGCCTATGCTGTGCACTTTTCGCACTACGCTCTGGCCGTAACAATGCATATCGGTTATTGCGGGATGTCAAAGATTTGGTCGACGGAGGGAGCAACGTTAACATTCTTTACGACATGCCTTGGATTGGATGGAGGACACTCCCGCGTTGACTCGAAAGAGGATTTTCCCTCAGTCCCAGTCACTTCTTTATGGATTTGATGGGAGCGATGCGCGCTCGCCAGGAACAGTTAAATTCCCAGTTCGAGCGGATCCATATAACGTTGCCACAGAGTTCTATGTCCTCGACGTCGAATCTTCCTACAATGCTATCCTCGGGAGGCCTTGGATTCATATGATAAGGGCAGAATTGTCCACCCATTATCAACTTTTGAAGAACCCACACTGATAGGAATGGTTGGTGTAAGGGGTGACTAGGCGATGGCCCAAACTATAGCCACAGTAGCCCGGAAGAAGTCCGGCTGGGTGATAAAGATCTTCCGAGCAGTTACTGACGAAGGATCTCCTGTGGACAAGAAACAAGAGGGTTGTTGACCAATAGCAATTACAGAGTGACGAAAGCCAAGACTCTGACTTGTCGAGTCAGAGGACCCGGACCCCAACTCACCCAACGAGTCAAGGGACCCAAAAAGCAAGACCGAGAAGGAGCCTGTTTTTCTCTGTAGATCCACGTCACCCAAAACGGATCCTCTGAATCGGCTCGAAGCTACATCTCCAAGAGTAAGGGGCCTTGTTCAAGAAGTTTCTGTCAGACAATTTGAATGTATTCGCGTGGACCCCTATTGATATGTCTAGAATTGATCCCGACATCAGTTGCCACTAGCTCTCCATCAAGGCAGACGTCAAACCGGTAAAGTTGAAGCCTAGGAGGATGAATGAGGAATGAAGTTGCGCCATCAACGATGAAGTTGATCGCCTACTGCAGTCCGACTTTATCCGAGAGACCTACTACCCTGACTGACTCTCTAATCCCATCCTCGTGAAGAAAAAAATGGCAAATAGAGGGGCTGCATTGACTTCACTAACCTCAATGAAGCCTGCCCAAAAGATAGCTTCCCCCTTCCGAGGATCGATCAGCTGGTAGAAGCAACAGCGGGCCTCGAACTCCTCAGCTTCATGGACGATTACTCTGGGTACAACCAAATCAAGATGCACCCACCAAATGAAGACAAGACTGCTTTCACCATTGGCCAAAAATCTATTGCTGCAAGGTGATGCCCTTTGGTCTCAAAAATGCCAGAGCCATCTTTTAGCCATGGTCGACAAGGTCTTCAAGGATTTAATCTGGAGAATGATGGAGGTGTACGTTGATGACATGTTGATAAAAAGCACCCTGCGCACAGATCACCTCCAACATCCAGGCGAATCATTTGATCTCCTATGAAATACAAGGTAAAACTCAATCCCAAGAAGTGCACGTTCGGGTTCTCTCTGGGAAGTTCTTAGAGTACCTGGTTACTCAACAGGGCATCGAGGCTGACTCCAACCAGATATTCGCCATCTTGAACATGAGGTCGCCAACATTCGTGAAGGAGGTCCAGATGTTGAACGGACGCCTCGCTGTCCTGAACCGATTCATCAGCTGGTTTACGAACAAATGCAAACCTTTATTCTAAGCCTTGAAGAAAAACGAGGGTGATTTCTGTTGGAATGAGGATGCGAGTTAGCTTTCCAAAGTTTGAAGAAATATCTGGCTTCACCGCCACTCTTGTCCAAGCTGATCTCGGGGGAGATGCTGTTTCTTTATTTAGCCGTCTCAGAGTCAACCGTGAGCAGACCCTAATTCGGGAAGAAGGCATGCAAAAGCCTGTATACTACGACATTCATTTCATGAATGAACCGCAAACCCGATATCAAAGACTGAAAAAGTTAGTACTTGCTCTCTTCATCATCTCGAGGAAGCTCAAGAGCTGCTTCTAAATTTTTCCGATCACGGTCCTCACATGGCACCCCCTAAGAAGAGTTATAGAGAACTCAGAAGCGACCTGGCGGATATTGAGATGGGCCTCGGAGCTGAGACCCTACAGACTCAAATTTGAGCCGAGGACAACAATCAAAGGGTAGGTTTTGTCGGACATTATTGCTGACTTCACCCCAGGATTCATAAAGTAATGTCACTTACTAGAAGGATGGATTCTGAATGTGGATGGAGCTTCAAACAGCATGGGGGCAGGCATCAGAGTTGTCCTCACCACTCTAGAAGGACCTATCATCAGCAGTCCTTTACCCTCGGCTTCCAGGTCTCCAACAACGAAGTGAATATGAGGTAGTCCTAGCCAGACTCCGAATGACGATCACAATCGGGGTCACAGGGCTCGAAGTTCGATGCGATTCTTCACTGGTAGTCAATCAAGTCAGGGAGGAATATTTCATAAGGGATACTCGGATGGCAGAGTACCTACAATTGGTCCTCGGGCTGAAATCTAAGATCCCTCGATGCAGCTTTAAATGGGTCTCAGATCTGAAAACAATCACGCCGGCTCCATTGACAACCTCGAGGAAGCCACAGAGTTCCAATTTAGCGTGAAATTCCCGTCAAGCACATCACCAACCGAGCGTCACAGACCGATCAGAGAGGTCCTTCGCGTTGATACCTCGCCGGGATGGAGGGATCCTATCAGTGCTTATCTGAAAGATGGGTATCTCCTCGACGACAGAGCGGAGGCATAAAAGCTCATGCACTAGGCCGCCAGATGCAGGCTCCTCGGAGATGTCTTATACAAGGAATCTTATTCTAAGCCTCATACCGACCCCTACCTGAGGTGTCTCTGACCAAACGAAGCTTGGAGAGATGCAGGAAATACATGACGACGACTGTGGGAACCATTCAGGAGGTCGCTCTCTCGCTCATAAGGTCATCAATCAAGGGTATTACTGGCTCAAGATGATTGATGATGCCAAGGACTACGTGGAAAAAATGCTCTGAGTGTCAGGCATTCGCCCTAGCATCGAATAGATTGAGTTTCAACCTCCATACCTTGCGAAGTTCTTGGCCCTTCATGCAATGGGGATTGGACGTGGCTGGTCTACTCTCTTGAGCGTAATCTCAATTGCGGTTCTTGCTAGTAACCATCGATTACTTCACCAAACGGGTCGAAGTTGTGCTACTCTCCGAAGTCACTGGTCAACAGATTGTCAAGTTTCTTTGGCAGAACATTGTGTGTCGCTTCGAACTCTCCCACACCATTATCTCCAACAATGGGACAAACTTTGCCAGCAAGTAAGTGGCCAACTTCTATTTAAATACAACATCGCCTACCGGTTCCCCACTTATCTTAAGGTAATGGTCATGCTGAGATAGCAAATGGGCCGAGACACTCCCCGGGGTGCTCTGGTCCTATAAGACCACAAAGCGCGTCCTGACGGGCGAATCACCGTTCTCATTGGCACATGAAACGAAAGCGATCATCCCGGTCCACATCAGCATGCCGACGCCCTGCGTGGAAGGGGTTGGTTGAGATCAAAACGACGCACAACTCTGCCTGATCCTAGACCAGTCGTGGAAAAGCGGGCAGCAAGCTCAGATCCACATCATAACATACCAACAACAGATCCGAGCAGCGCACTACAAGAAGGTGAAGATACGCGAATTTCAAACCAGAGACTTGATCCTGAAGCGTGTTATTCAGATTACATGGCAGAAAGATCAAGGGAAACTCAGGCCCAACTAGGAGTGTCTATACATTATTGTCTCTCGGAGAGGCAAAAGATCGTATACCTTGGCTGATCAGGAGCAGAAATTCTCAAGAAGTAATGGAACTCTTTTACTTGAAGCGATACTATATGTAAAATCACGTAATATCCAATAAAAAATACTATGCAAGTTCTCTTATTTTTGAGGCTCAGTACCCTCTTCGAGTACGATAATTACTCCTCGGGACCCTGACGGCCACCCAGTGAGTCAACAACCTATATTGTGTCCTACCTTGACGGCTACCCTCGGGAGTCTCTTGAAAGATGGATGCTCGCCCACAATGATTGCTCGTGTCAACCCATATCGGGTTTTCATCCTGACGGCCACTCGAGTGGGTCATTCTATATTTGGTCCCACCCTGATGACTATCCTCAGGGAGTCTCCTGAAAGATGGAGGCTCGCCCACAACGACTGCTCGAAGCTCAGCTCATGGCTACCCAAGCGAGTCAACAGTCTATATTGGGTCCAACCCTGACGACTACCCTCAGGGGGCTCCTGAAAGGAGGCTCGCCTACAATGACGGCTCGAAGTCAGCCTACATCAAATTTTCACCCCGACGGCCATCCTAGTGAGGCAACAACCTATATTGCGTCCTAGCATGACGACTACTCTCGGGGAGTCTCCTGAAAGATGGAGGCTCGCCCACAACGACTGCTTGGAGCTCAGTCCATGGCTACCTGAGCGAGTCAACAGTCTATATTGGGTCCCACCTTGACAGCTACCCTCGGGGGGCTCCTGAAAGATGAAAGCTCGCCCACAATGACTGCTCGGAGCCAGCCTATATCAGGTCTTCTCTCTGACGACCACCCGAGTGAGTCAACAACGTATCTTGGGTCCTACCCTGACGGTTACCCTCGGGAGTTTCCTAAAAGATGGAGGCTTGCCCACAATGATTGCTCAGAGTCAATCTATATCGGGTCTTCACCCTGAAAGACTCGAGTGAGTCAACAACGGGTCCAACCCTGACGACTACCCTCGGGGGGCTTCTGAAAGATGGAGACTCGCCCACAATGACTGCTCGGAGTCAGCTTATATCGGGTCTTCACCCTGACGGCCACCCAAGTGAGTCAATAACCTATATTGGGCCTACGCTAACGGCTACCATCCGGAAGTCTCTTGAAAGATGGAGGCTCACTCACAACGATTGCTCGGAGCTCAGCCTATGGCTATCCAAGTGAGTCAACCGTCTATATCGGGTCCTACCCTGATAGCTACCCTCGGGAATTTCCCCCTCAGATAAATTTTGTAGGTACCACTGTGGGACGGAACCCACTCAGGAATTATACACCAATCCATTCCAAACGTCTCGGGGCCAAAGCAGCTCTCTAAGCAGACATCCAACAAAAAAACAAGCAAGATCCAAATAATACTTCCATTTCAATCACTGCTTTATTATAAAGTTTTCTCAATTACATCCATCCACATACAAGCATTGTTATTATTAACTTATTAGTAGTTATTGGGTGATTACCCATCTTTATCCATATACCCTCCTTGTTCTCTCTCTCTATATATATATTATAACTCTCTTTCATAATATACAATCTACTTCTAGGGTTTTCTATTTTTTTACATGGTATCACAGAGCAAGAGAAACTCTAACCCTAAAATTCACCATTTCAAAATTCACCTTCCTCTCCTCCAACATCACCCTTCCAACCTTCATCGTCATCATCTCCCTTTTTCTTCTTTTTCAACAAAAAAAGTTACTGTTCATATAAACAATAATCCACCTGTACTGGTCACGTGAACAGTAAAGTACCGCACCACCTAGAAGTACCGCCACCCCTAGACTCCTCCAAGTCTAGCCGAAAGCCATCCAAGGCTCCAGGAGTTGCCGCTTCCCCTCCCAGGGCTCCATCGACTGCCGCAACTTCTTAAAAATCAGTTTTTTTAAGATCTGATCCAGTTTTTTTTGATGTTCTATAAGCTATATCTGGTGAGATCTGATCTGTTTACTACATAAAAACCAGTTTTTTACATTTTTCCTAGCTTTGTTGGATGACTACTAGATTTTATTTTCTAGCTGATACATTGTTTTTTGGATGCTAATCTAGTTATTTATGCTTCTATCTGGTAACTGAGTTACTTATTTTTTCATTACCTGCTGCTTACTGCTGCTACTGGCTATTTATTTTGTAATTTCTCTAATTGGATATTATTTCTTAGACTATGAGTTCATTCTCCACTATGACCTCTTCTTTGATGGTTGAAACTTTTGTCCTCAAGATAATATTGGGGACTACCGTGAAGTTGAATGACTTCAACTGCCTATTATGGGCGCAGGCATTTACATATTCATTGACGCTCAGAACAAATTAGCTCGCCTACTGAAGCCTCCATCTGCTGATATAGATCCCACGTATGTGATTTGGCTTGCTGGAGATTATTCCGTGATGATATGACTTCTTAACAGTCTAGAGAAAAAAAATAGTGGTAGTGTTATGTTCCTACCTACTGCTAAGGACATGTGGGATACACTGAAGGTGATGCATGAAAATGAGAAGAATTTCTCGAGGGTGTTCGAGATCTATGAGTGCTTGTTTGAGCTCAAATAGGAAGACATATCTGTGCCTGAGCTTTATGGTAAACTCAAAGGTCTGATTGATAACTTAGAGATGCATCAGTCATCTGTTACTGATGCAGTGACTCTGAAGGGGTTTCGTCAGGATCTCGCAGTGTCAAAATTTTTATCTGGCTTGAGTCCTACATTATGACCCTAGGTGTCGGGTCAGATTTTGTGAGGAGATAGTATTCTGACGTTGGCTGTCTCTCTCTCTCTCGAGTTATGCGAGTATCTATTAGAGCTGATGTTTCCTTTGCACTTTTCATTGAGCAGTCTGTCATGATTTCTAAACGTGGCCGTTGTTGCGATCGTGGCTGCGATTTTGGAGGACGAGGATGCGGATTTGTTGGAGGTGAACGTGGCTCGTATGGAGGCAGACAGAGTGCTTCTGAGAAATGTCCCCGACAATGTAAGCAGTGTGGACACAGTAATCATATCTCTGAGAAGTCTTGGGAGAAATTTGGTCAACCTGAGTGGGCATAGCTAAGTCTGATTCTTCTGCTCCGCGTAGCACTCCTCAGGACACATCCACTATTTCTGAATCTTCCATGGTTGTACTGATACAAAAGGAGTATGATCGACTTTGACAGTTAGAGTTCTCTCAAACCAATCTTTCAGCAACGCATGCATTGCTTCAGGTATGCACGCCTATACTGCCTCTCTTCAAAAACCTTGGATATTAGACTCTGGAGCCTCATCCCACACGACACGTATTACACAAAAGTTTGTTTTTCTAAATATATCCACTGCCCACCCCTCTCTTAAAATTGCTGATGGTACTTATTCACTTGTACTAGGCAATGTGGTAGTTCAGTCTGCTCCATCCTTGACCCTTACTGATGTCCTTTATGTTTCACGATTTTCTGTTAGTCTTTTGTCATCACTCAGCTTACTAAACAAAATAGCTGCAAAATAACATTTTTTCCCTTCTCATTGTGTATTTCAGGACCTGTCGACTGGGAATGGGATTAGTTCGTGGCATGAGCGAGGAGGCATATGCTATTTGGACGATCGAGTGATCCTTACAGGCTTAGCTGCAGGTAAGCCTGATCCAGTTTTACTGTGTCACTGGCGCTTGGGTCATCCTTCGTTATAAAAAATACGGTCCGTTATTCCTGTTGAGTCTTTTATCTCTTCCTTAGGTTATGAGTCTTGTGAATTAGGTAAGCATCATCGTGTTACCTTTCCAAGTCGAGTCAATATTGTGGTAGTTGGTCTACACTGATGTTTGGGGTCCTAGTCGTATGCCCTATATTAAAGGTCTTAGATATTTTCTGCTCTTTGTTGATGACTTCTCTCGCATGACGTGGTTGTATCTTCTAAAAGAGAGGTTAGAAGTGTCCAATGTAATTGAGTCTTTTTTAATGAAAAAAAAATCAGTTTTCTACTTCTATTTGTATGCTTCGTACTGACAATGCCCTGGAGTATGTAAAAAAGAATGTATCTAGTTTTTATTCCAAAAATAGCATTATTCATCAGACCTCTTTTTCTCATACATCCAACAAAATAGAGTTGCCGAAAGAAAAATATAGACATATTCTGGATATTGCTAGAGCCTTAACGATCCATATGAGTGTTCTGAAATATTTATGGTTTGATGCAGTGTTAAGTGCTTGCTATTTAATTAATAAGATGCTTTCTTCTGTTCTCAATAAAAGATCTTCATTTTCTTGTCTCTATGCTAACAAAACCACCTTCTCCATGACTCCCCGTGTTTTTGAATGCACTTTTTTTTGTTCAAGACTTGTCTCCTGGGCTAGATAAGTTATCTCCTAGATTTATAAAGTGTGTATTCGTTGGGTATTCTAGAACACAAAAAGGATACTGGTGCTATAATTCCTCCACTATGAAGTATTTAGTGTCTACTAATGTCACATTCTTTGAGTCTGTTCCATATTTTTCTACACAGGTTGCTGTCACCATATCTGAGACTGTTTCTCCTTCACTGTCTGTGCCATTACCTACACCTGCTTTTACATTTTTTCGCCAGTACCGCCAGCAGAAATTAAAAATTCACCTGCATCAAAGCCAGTTCGGGATTTCAGATGTGTCTACACTCATTGCCCAAAGGCTCCTGCCTCTGAACTTGTTCCGGCTAATTCTTATCTGGTAGACGGTCCTCCTTCTCCACCATCAGCTTCTCCCTCTGATCTTGATATTCCTATTGCCATTCGAAAAGGTAAATGGTCTTGCACTGATCACTCTATTTTTAATTTTGTTTCTTATGGTAACCTAAATTCTACTTTTCGCTAGTTTGTTCTCTTTGTCTTTTAAGTCTATACCCAGGTCCTATACAAAGGCTTTGTTGGTACCTGCCTGGAAACAAGTTATGGATGAGGAGATGGAAGCTCTTGGTTTTGAGGCACTTGGGAGTTGGTTTTAGCACCAACAGATATGGTGATTGTTGGTTGTCGCTGAGTCTTTACTCTAAAGTACTGCTCAGATAGATCTGTGGATAGATATAAGGTCAGGCTCATGGCCAAAGGTATACTCAGACATATGACATCGACTATTTTGAGATGTCTCGCCAATTGTTAGGATGAACTCTATCAGAATTCTGTTATCTATTGCTGTTAACTTGTCATGGCCATTGTTCCAGCTGGATGTCAAGAATACCTTCTTATATGGGGATCTTCAGGAGGAAGTGTATATGAAGCAACCTCCACAGGGGGAGACTAAAGTCTGTCGTTTAAAGAAGACTATATATGGACTCAAGCAGTATTCAAGGGCGTGGTTTGAGAAGTTTATTCTTACCATTTCTGGTATTGGCTTTCGCCGATGTTATTCAAGTCACTCTGTCTTCGTTCAACGCACAAGTCTAGCATTGTAGTTCTGGCGGTTTATGTTGATGACATTTTGCTGACTGAGAGTGACTCGGCTGGGATAGTGGAGATTAAGATGTATCTAAGCGTCATTTTGTGACCAAGAACATGAGACGTCCAAAATACTTTTTGGGAATTGAAGTTGCACATCAAAAATACAGTGTATGCTCTGAACCTTCTGGAGAAAACATTTTTTTTAGGATGCAAGCCTGCTAATACACCAATAGAAGCCAATGTGGATTTATGGTTTGATGACAGTCAGATACTTGATGATCCAGGAAGATATAGAAGATTGATTGGGATCTAATCTATCTTACGGTGACTGGGCTACATATAACTTTTGATGTAGGAGTTCTGAGTAAATTCATGCATCAGCCCAGAGAAACCCATTGGTTAGCTGCGATGAGGATTCTAGCTTAATCAAGAGTTGTCCAGGGAAAATGGTTGGTGTATAGGAAACATAAATATGTACGCATTTCTGGAAACTCTGATTTAGGGTATGCTGGTGATCGAGGGGATAGGAAGTCTACTACGGGGCACTTTTGTTGGAGAAATCTGGTGACGTGGAGGAGCAAGAAATAAGTTGTGTCTCGCTCAAGTGCTGAAGCTGAGTATAGAGTTATGACTCATACGGCATGGGAGATGGTGTGGTTACAAAATTTACTGATGGAGCTTAGTTTCAGACAGCCTGGACCCATGCTTATGCATTGTGATAATCAATATGCTATCTATATTGTCCAGAACCCAGTGTTTCATGAAAGGACCAAACACATTAAGGTCGATTGTCACTTTATCAGAGATGCTTGGATCAAGAAGGTAGTTATGTTCCAGGTCACACCATCTCGAAGCAATTAGCTGATTTACTTACTACAATCGTCTCTCCTCAGGTGTTTTCTAATTTTTGTAACACGCTGGGCATGTTGGATGTCTATGCTCCAGCTTGAGGGGGAGTGTTAAGTTATTAGTATTTGGGTTATTAGGTGATTATCCATCTTTACCCATATACCCTCCTTGTTCTCTATATATATCTTGTAACTCTTTTTCATAATATACAATCTACTTTTAGGTTTTCTATTTCTCTACAGCTACATCTAACAAGAGTAAGCCAAGTTTTATTACATGTGTGTGTTCTTCCTGAGAGACAAAGTAGATACGCTTTCTGCCGCGTCCCCAATAACGTCTAGGAGATAACTCCTAAACAAACAATCCACCATTTCTGGGAGAGTATGATACCCAGAGCTCCTAGGAAGACGCTAGTAAGGGAGATCACACCTCGAATTGCAGACTGAAGTATGCAAGACAAGGAGGATATTGATGCAAAACTCGTAAATCTAAAGATGAACTTGGAGCGAAGCCAAGCAAAGCGACGCCATCCCAGAGGAGTGCAGACGGTCAGTCTCAGGAACCGGAACCACCATCATGCATGCCTATGCTCCCTGCTCCATGCATGTTGTGAGAAAGGAGAGAGGCATCGAGCTCAAACTCCTGCCCGACCTAATCTGATTAGAAATCAGATATGCAGACCAAGCAAAAGTAAGAGCTTTACATATCCTTCCTGACAGTCAGGCCTTCCTTGACAGGCTCATCGCGAAAATCGAAATTCCTCGACAAACGAACCTCTGAACATCAGGAGCGCAACAACCATCTTCACCCTTTCCCTCTCCTTCCTCCACTGGATGAAGAAGGAAGAAGACATTACCGCCCACAGAACAATGCGAAATCTTGGAAGCAAGAATTTATAGCGTAGATCTCCCCGGAAAGTTTCGTCTTATTTATAGAGGGGAAGGGACCCCAAACATCAACCATTCAAAATCTCAATCCTCAAAAAGACGAAGAGCCACTCGATCTGGAGCCTACACTTGTCGTGACGGTTTGGATCTGAATGTCGCACTTGATACGCCGCACCAACCTCGAGCGCCACGACTTTTCAAAAAGTGACGGTTACTTAACCAATGAAATGGCAAATTAGACACGCATTTAAAGCTCCGCCAGATTATAGAGGCACGCCACTAAAAGACAAAAATTGAAGCATCACAGGCAGCCCGAGGCTAAACCGAGAAGTCTGCTTCTCTCCCTTTCTCTTGGAGTTCCCGAGAACACATAATTCCCAAGGACACGTTTCCGACCACCTGCCAAAGAGAGGAAAGCAGATGGGACATCTGTAGTGGTTTGTTTTTGACCCCATGAGATTACAACACTTGTCCATCTAATCCCTCGGTGGATGCACGACACATAGCCTTCTCCAGAACCTTTGGAGAAGAATCCAGATCCAATTCAAACGCCGAGCAGTCAAGTGGTTAGAAGGAGGAGATAGAATTAGTTATGAGAATTCCTATCTCTAATCCTAATCTCCATTTAAACACGATGGTTACGGCTCGGGAGCAGATCAATCATATCTACAGTAGGATAGACCCCCCAGAATAAAGATGAACACACGTTCAATCAATTCAAATCAGGGTGTTCGGCTCTAACTGCCTCCAAGATAAGCGGTTAAGCTCCGATAGATGTTTAAACGGGCTGAACTCTATAGGCTTATCCAACAGACCCTATTTGTATAAATAGTTGACCCCTTACAATGTAAAGAGGACGAGGAACTAAATCTAGAAACCCTAGCGTGTGAGATTTGAGCGATCAACATTGTAATTTTCTCTGAATTATAGTGAAACTCTCTCCCTTCGTGGTTTTGGTTTCCACGTAAATCTTTGTGTTCGCTCTGGTTTGATCTCTCTTATTTCTTTATTAATCCTCACATATAGGGGTGTGGATAAATTCTCTAGGAATTACCCACTGCAATGGTAAATGTAGGACACATGTCGAAAAAATGTTAGAGAATATCCTAAATTAAAAATTATAATATATAATTAATGACATGTTTAGAGTCCTATAAGTGTCATTATCCAATATGGGTGTCGGAGATTTTGACATAGGTACGACTTCATGCTAGAAGTGTCTGTACTACATAGGTATGAACCTTAAAAGATGTGATGAATTTCAATGCCGCCCTTTAGGTAGAGCATCCTTTTTATGGTTGAAACTTAGGCTTTTGCATAACAAATATTGTTTTAATCCCCTTTTAAATGTTTACCCACTGAGAATTGAATCTGGGTTACTTTGGTACCATATTAAAATCCGTGCCATGACACCAAAAACTTTGAAGTTATGATAAAGGTTAAGGGTACTTGATGGGGACATCAAGGCCATGTAAGAGTTTGAATCGAGTATGTATTTTTTTTATTTTTATGTCTAGTAGGTTTTTATTGAGTTTAGTCTTTTTACTCTAATTTAGTATTGTTTCTTTTATTATTTTAGTCTTGTTTTTTAGTCCCACATTGGTTGGAGATAAGTCTTTAATCTTTAGAAGCCTATAAATAAGCATGAGTATTGAGAAAGAAAGCAATGAAGATGATTTGAAAAAAAATTGAGTTTCCTCAGAGAGGATTTTCTCTTGCATTCAGAGGTACGAAGCTCTAAAGCAAAAAAATATTTTTTAGGTTTGTGAAACCCTAAAAGAAATCCTTTTAGGTGTGTGAAAACCTACGGGTCATAGTTAGGAGTGTGAAACCCTAATTATTATTTATTCTCTCCTTTTAACCCTAGCTTTTAATTTTTTCTTATCAAAACAGAGCCGTCGCCCTCCTTTTCCTCTCTGTTCTGCAGTCACCTGTAGTCTTCCAGCGCCTCTCTCTTCTCCAAGCATCGGCTGCTACCTCTCCAATCAATTCAGATTCAAGTTTAGTCCAGATTCAGATCCAAAATTCAGATTCATATGCAGAATCAAGTTTAGATGCAGAGTAAGATCCAAAATAGCATGTTGGTGAAGTTCGATCCTCAACAAGGGGTTCTCGTTTCACATCAATTTGGTGTCAGAGCTCAGGTTGAGCTCTCTCCCACCTGGGGATAATGATGGGGACATCAAGGCTATGCCATGGTTCACAGTCGCGGTCTCAACCGCCGACTCGACGGGCACTGAGACGGATCAGTCTCGGCGACTCGGATTGGTATCGGGCGATATGCGCAAAACGCTACATAGAAAGCTAAAAAAAAATCTGAAAAAATTATGACAAATCTTAAAAAAATGTAGACATCCACATTCATGTATCACATGTCCAAAATATATCACCTAGCGCACTAAACATAAAGCGAAAGTATAAATACACGCGTCGTCGGTATAAACATATCAAAATACATGCACAATATAGGAAATTACACAAATTACATTCATAAATACATGCTAATGTAGTTATTTTCACATTGAATTGCGATGAGGCGCAAAATCATCATAATGCCGAGTCGACCGAGTCAACTCCGATTCTCGGCTGAGTTGGTCTCCTCTGAGTTGAGTCGACCGACTCGTGACTCGGACTCTCGTCTCGGAGCGGGCCGAGACAGATACGACTCGGCCGACTCGTCTCTGAATCGGCCGAGTCTTTGAACCATGGGCCGCTATGCGGGAGTTTGAATCGAATCTATATTTTTTCTTTTTGAGTATAGTAGGTTTTTATTGAGTCTAGTCTTTTTACTCTCATTTAATATTTGCTTCTTTTATTGTTTTAGTCTTGTTTTTTAGTCCCACATCGGTTGTGAAGACAAGTCTTTACTCTTTGTAAGCCTATAAATAGGCATGAATTTTGAGAAATAAAGCAATGAAGATGATTTGAAAAAAAAATTGAGTTTCCTAGAGAGATTTTCTCTTGCATTTAGGTGTGAAACTCCAAAGCAAAAAATTATAGGTGTGTGAAACCCTAAAAGAGACCCTCTTAGCTGTGTGAAACCCTAAGGAACATAGTTAGGAGTGTGAAACCCTAATTATTATTTATTCGCTCTTTTTAATCCTAGTTTCTATTTTTTTTCTCATCAAAACTGAGCCACCACCCTCTTTTTTCTCTCTGTTCTGTAGTCACCAACAGTCTTCCAGCGCCTCTCTCTTCTCCAAGCATCAACTGCGACCTCTCCAATCAGTTCAGATTCAAGTTTAGTTCAGATTCAGATCCAAAATTCAGATTCATCAGCTGCAAAATTTCTTAAAGATGTATTTCTCTTGGACATTCAATTGATTGGAACCAAACTAACTATATTTAAGTTTTAATAGGTTGCTGGAGACCATATAGGCAGACTTCTCTATTATGCGGCCGTTAGGTACAGATTGTGTTCTACAAGGCTAGATTGCAAGTAAAGAAAATGAGTTACGAATTACAACTCTCATTATGTTTTGTGGATTTTTTTTGATCAGTGGGAGCTACTCAAAGAATTATTCGTCTGAAGCTTAGAGTCTTAAGCTAATGTCATGTTAAATTGAACAAGTTTGCAATAACTTCTTTTGATTTCAGTTCCTTCCTCTGTTAATCTTATAACCTATCCTATAATTTTTTGTGAAACCAGATATAATGAAATACACAAATGTAGCCTGAATATTTCAACTTCGATATTGTGCATTGGTGTCATTTTCACAGGATTCTGATTTATTTGAACCAGATCCACTTGATTCCTGGTGTCACCTTATAATTCCATATTATGATTTATTTGATCATCCTCTGGCTTGAATATTTTGGTTAACATCTGTGATTTGAAATCCTGGAATGTTTCATTTTATTAGAGAATATATTGAGCCCAGATCATGTCTTTTTATTGTTATATGGAGGTTAAATTGTGCAATGCTTTTGGGGTGACTACTAATTTGTGCTGTGAAATTTAATCTGATTGCAGTTTTCACAAAAAACTTGCTTGTATAAATTTAGGAAGATCACAGTAGTTCTGGTACTGAAACAGTTTAAAATTCTTGAACTTCTGCGAGTCCTTAAGCAATATATTTTCTATACTAACACGCCACATTAACTCTAATGCTCCAGCTAGTGGTTTAAGAACTTCTGTTACCAACTTTGACCTGAAAGAGGATTTCTAGATACAAAGAATCAAAATCAAGACTTTATGAATTATATTTGATGAAACATTCTCGTGATTCATTAGAGAGATATTTTGAGTAGAAATAATAATAAGGGTCATCAGCCCCGTGATGCTAGCCACTTTCATGTTTTGAGGAAACCAGGTACTAGATTCAACCTTCTATAAATGCTGTTTGAGGAAACCAAGCACTAGATCCAACCTTCTATAAATGCTTTGTCCAGTTGACAAGTCCTACCCCAACTGAGTGTCTAATGTTGCCCTAGCACCATACCATTTTGTAAGGAGTCCAAGCATCTTTGGAGCATTAAATTTTATTGATTCTATATTTCTTATGTTTTTCATCCACTAAAATTACGTAGGATTTGCAGGGTAGCCATACCAGTGAACCCCTGAAAAACATTGTCAACATTTTGTTACAGTTTGTTTGTATGAAATCTTGAAAGATTGATCTGACTTGCATTTTAAAATTTCTTACAACATTGCTACAATCTTTGCTCATATTTAGACTCTATGTAGAATGGATTCTTCTTCTATAAATCCATGTCCATGTTGAACACGTATCGAATACCTACGCTTCTTGACATTCATGTTGGACACTTCTCAAGCGTGTCCTGGATTTTATAATATATATTTAATTTCATAAACTTTTTTGATGCTTGAACACTTCTCAAATACTTTCATGATAGATTATAAGATGACAAGTTTGCCCCAAGAAATGCGTATCATCGATTTAAAGGAGTTCAATATTTAATTCATACAAAATCTAATACGTCTGAGTCTTTACATTTCATCTAATACGTCTGAGTCTTTACAATTCATCTAGCATTTGATATTTGGAGGAGGGATGTTAATTCTACATTGAATTCTCCACTCATCTTAGAACCTTAATTTTTGACTATTACACTGTCTAAAATGTATCAAGACAAGTGTTCCATGGCAATTCTGACTGTGCATTGCACATGACTCTTTTTGATTATAAATTTAACATGTATGCTTGCACCTGTGTTTTGTGAGAAATTACAACAACAACAACTAAGCCATTTTTCCCAAGTATTTGGGGTAGGCTACATGAACCAAAAGAGAATTACGCCGGATCGGGCACATGGATCAGCTTTCTCTACTCATTCCTATTGAGCAATATGCCTCCACTAAGACCTTTAGCCTCTACATCTTGTCGTATTACCTCCATCCACGTTTTCTTCGGTCTCCCCTACGCTCTTTTAACTTGCTCTAATTTGATACGCTCTACTCGGCGGATTGACGCATCTGTATGTCTACGTCGCACATGACCAAACCATCGTAAGCGGTTTTTCTCCTCTTCTCTTCTATAGAGGCTACGCTTATCTTAGTACGAATATCCTCATTTCTTACCTTATCTCTCGTGTTTTGTGAGAAATTGCCGACTGGAATCTTTCTGTTTGTATTGATTTGAGATTTTTAGTTGAGTTTCGTGTGAAATTTCCCAAACCATGCACATAGTTTGTTGTTTCTAAAAGTTCTAGGGATTATAGTTCATATTTTGCATTGCATTTTCTCTTTTATTTGGTTTTTCTATTAGGATTAAAAGTTTTATCCTCACCTCCCTCAACCCCAATTTTTTTTATCAGAGATCCAGCTATAACTAAATCATTCCTAAAGTGTTTGTTCAACCCGTTCATGATGTATTATTGTACACTGATTGGGGATTGTATCCTTCAGTAAGCATAACAATGCTTCATTTACTAGGAAACTTAATCTAACCATGATTTTACTCCTAAATTGTCACTCAACAAAGCAAGTTCTCATTGGCCAACCTTTGTTTGATGGATATTTTATTCGAAAATAGTTCTACATCTTTTGTTTATTTGCAGGATAATGGCAGCAGTTGTGTTTTTTTGCCCCCTCCTTACACTATCTCCTTATTTTATGGTCTTCTAATTTACCTAGGATTCTCTCAATAAAATAGCTATCTGAAAACCATTAGCTTTGGAAGGTTTCTTATATTCTTTTAATACATGAAACTTTTCCTCCCTTGAACAAATTTTTCATTTGCTGTGGAAGGAATCCTGTAGACCAATTCAGACAATAGAGATTTAGCTATAATGTCCTTCTTCATTCTTGACTCCAAGTGGTTGACAATAAAGTTGGTTATGAGTATCAAAACTACTAGTTGGGCTGTGATCTCCAACTTTATAACCTGCCTGGGTTTATTCAAGTCATTGAGGAATACTCTGTGTTGTCTCACAATAAGACCATAACCCGGCTGAAGTTGTGTCAGGCAGAAAAATCACCAAATGCAGAGTGTTTATATAAAGATTGAGTTCCATCGCAGGAAGATTTCTAATGTTGAAGATTTATACTTGATCTTTTAGAGGTAAAACTCATACATGATGTGAGACTTTGTTTTTATGTTAGCTCTAGGCCAAAACAAAATGTTTCAGGCATTTGATCACCTGATGAAATTTTCAGGGAAATTATGGACACTGACTTCCCTTGGTCATCCCCCAGATGAAATCAAACAATTCTCTATTTCTAACCAGGTGGTGGTTGCTTGACATTGTGCGAAAACTTGACAGCTGATTTAGCTGAAGTCTGGTAGCATGGTCGGAGTTTTAATAGAATGTAGGCCAATTCTGTGTCCTCATAGTTTTTTTTTAAATAGGTTGAAAATAATTTTTTCATTAATTAAAACTTTCAACCCAGATTTTGGTTATTCGTATATTTTCTCAAAGGTGCAGGCAAGCTGTAAATGCAAACTCTTGCTATGACTCAAACGACAAGCTGATGTTTTGTCATGATTGATTGAAAAGTTCAGCCTTTCTGCATCCAGTTTCATATATAAAGCTTAGGACTGGAGACTCTACCACTGTAGGTATAACAAGAGAATGAAACACTCTACAACTGTAGTTCCTCAAATTCCAACCTTCCACATGATCAAGTGTTCTTTCATTTTTTGTTTTTTTTTTTTTTACTGTTTTCTTTTTACTTTTTTTAACTTCCGCTGTGTCAGGTAGAAGTAAACCTAAAGGTTTAGCTTCTTTAACTGGTCTCCTATTGCTTCTTAATGTACTTGATTTTAATTGATAATTCTATTTATGCATTTATTAGATCAACCTCTTGCTATAAAAATTTAGTTTGTCTCTTTTTACTGAGAGAAGTCACTCTTATTATATGGAGGTCAGAAGTGTTATGCCCCTATACGAAAGCAAATTTACTATGTCCAATTTATCATTGTAATTTTCAAATAACCTGAATGACTTATACTCAAGATTCCAAGTTATGACAAATGAAATGTTTCATACAAAAAAAACTCATGTCAGTTATGGTTTGAGAAAACAGTTAATTAATTAAATAACTGAATCAAAAGTTTTAGGTAATCCATGCAGCCAACTTGGAGCTAACTTACGATTTCTAGACGCTAACATCTCACTGATTAACTTTGAGTTTAGGAAATTCTTCAATGTTCTTTATTCATCAAGGAATTCTATTATGTCTAGAAATACTAGTTAATGTTATGTGCTTGTTGATGCTATAAGTTGATGCTTCCAAGGAACAAAGCTGTTTCGATTCCTTTTATTTTTTTTACCTTCAGACTCTTCTTTGTATGCTATCATATCGTGTTTCCTATATGTATACAATTTTACATTCTGTTGTCTCACTCCAACTACATGACTTATTACCTTCTTCTCCGATTTGTTCATTTTATATTTGATTCTCTTAACTTTTATATCAGTTTAAACCTGGATTTGATCTCAATCTCATTTTATAAATTTCTAGAATTATCAGAATCTTTAGATCATTTATAGAGAACTAAAATGGCAAAAAAAAATAAAAAATAGAGTAGTTATTGTATATCTACTCGCTGAAATTTGACTTCTCCAGTGACTGTTTTTAAGGGTTACAATTTCCTGTCTCGCTTTTGTTTAGTTGCTTGCTAACTCAGATTTTTAAGTATTTCCTGGGTAAATTGTGAAACATTGATTGCTAGAATTCTTTGCATACATGGACATCTTATTGTTAGAATTCTCTCAAGTTAACACTCTCTTGTTCTTTTACTGCAGGTACCAATAGTTTTAATAGAATTTTCATCTTTACAATTCACATCTTTAAGTTCAATGATTTTTCACTTAGCTACATTCATCTGAACACTGATTAGGATCTTTTATCGCTAATGATAGCTGGAGACAGTCAACCATAATTACTGGCTCGAGAGATTTGACCTGCATCACCATATATTTCCACAGGTATATGACATGATACATTATTCCAAGACAATTTAGGTGTTATCTTTTTATCTAATATTGACTTTCCTACAAAATCTTCTTATGGCGCTGTCGTTGGAATTCTGTTGATAGATCAACTTTGTTTATTTTGGAGGCTCCACTGTTGTCTCTAACTTCCTGCAAAAGAAACTGGTATGGATGTTCTGACAGAGAATCAGTACTCTCCTTTCACACTGATGATAGAGAATCGGTAGCTATCTCCTTTCACACTCTCAGATGATTCCGTAATCTCCCCCTACGAAGCTTCTGGCCGTCTAGTAACACTTATAAAATCTTCGCCAAGTGGTGACAAAACATATAGCTTTCAATGTTTTCTAGCCCCTATAACTGCCTTGTTGGTTTCCTCTCTACTGAATTTGTCTTCTTGTTTTTAAGCAGCTTTCTGATTAGTGACTAGTGCGGAAGGGGGGATGCATTGACGATATGAACTTATCTAACCACCTGTTTTGTTTTGTTTCTGTTAAGACAAAGGAGGGCCATGGAGCGTATGCAACTTGTTCAATTATTAGTTTGTTTCATCCTTTCAGGAATCTTGAACTTGCGTCTTTTCAATTATACTGTTCATCGTTGCTCACTACGAATTGCAACACCCTTTGCTGCAGCAATATGTGAACACATTTGGGGACGGATAGACATATGACTCTTGCATTCTGTATTGGTTCCCAGGTACACTACACTACCCTCCTTTATAGTTACTGAAAATATTTTGATCTTTTTAACTGAAGATGTGTGGAACTAGCAATTTCAGGATTTCTTATAAAAAAATAAAAATAAAACACGAAGAAGTGGGGAAAGGCCAACGCAATGGTAATCTTTGCTGCATCTTATTCTTTTTTATATCACGGGTTCCTTCTATTCATTTGCTTTTCTTCTGGGTAAGTTAAAATCTAAACTTGGTTGGAACCTCGCACATCTTTATCAAGGTAACTTTTTGGTTGTTTCATTCTTATATTGCTTGCTTCTCTTCAAGGCACTATTTATTTGGAATCAAGTGGCTTCCCATTTGTTTCAGGCTTTCAAGCCCTTTCAGTGTTTTCTGTAACTTAGCTAATAACTGCTGTTATCTGTTGTTTTCTTGCGTTACAAGATTTGAGCTTTCGTTAACTGAGATTTTGTTAACTGTGACAAGTAAAATTAAAGTTAGTCCAATATTTGCACAAGCTATCGGGGGGGGGGGGGGGGGGGGGGGGGGGTGTGGGGGGGTTTTTGGGGTTGTGTGTGTGTGTGTGTCGGGTAAAGTATTAAAACTCCAACCTTCTATTTTTTTTTTTTTTTTTTTAATCTGACCGAACATTATCATCTTCATGTTTTAAGATGTGTGCATATAAAAAATCACATGATTGAAGTTTGTTTACTTTATTTTCTTTGGGTTCAAATATTAACGATTTTTTAACAATAGAACAAAATGGACGCTTATGAGTAAACGAACGCTAAATCACTTGATTTTTATATCTTTACATCTTACAACATGAGAATGATAATGTGTAGTCGGATCATGGAAAGAAATCGAGATGTTAGAAATTTAAGCTGCCTCTTTAGATTGTAATCTAAGGAAGACCTACTAGGAACACACGCACGCACGCGCGCGTGTACACACACACACACACACAGAGAGAGAGAGAGAGAGAGAGAGAGAGAGAGAGAGAGAGACTTGTGTAGTTTCGGAAGGATTCGGAAAGGATTCGAGCCCGAATCCTTTCCACTCAAGTACCAACATCCGACATTCCGATATTTGAATACAAGATTTAGTTCGTTGAAGTTAATTTATATTATTTTAAGTATCTATAAACTAAAAATCAAATATTTTAAATGTTCTTTAACCATCTATCAAGCGGTGTAAAATGGACGGCTAAAATTAGTGAGTTGGTTAGATCTATGTCTTTAGATATACAAATTCTCGATTTGGTCATTTGATCATGATCTAATTTAAAAACCCTTAAAAATCAATTATTGTTAGGTTTTAAATGTTCTACACCGTTAGACTAACCAATTCACTATTTAGGTTGTCCGTTTTTCTTCTAATTGATGTATGGGCAAAAAATATTTAAAATACTTGTTTTTTAGTTTATAGATACTTTAAATAATATAGATCAATTTCAATAGAATGGATCTTGTATTCAGTTGATGTATGATTGTATTTGAGTGGGAAAGATTCGCGCTCGAATCCTTCTGGAACTACACAGGTCTCTCTCTTTCTCTCTCTCTCTCTATATATATATATATATATATATATATATATATATATATATATATATATATATATATATATATATATATATATATATATATAGGGTAAAGTGCTCCTAGTAGGTTTCCTTAGATTACAATCTGAGGAGGCTTAATACTCTAACATCCCAAAAACAATTTCACGATCCGACCGCACATTATCAACTTCATGTTTTAAGATGTATACATATAAAAAATCAAGTGATTTTGGGTTCGTTTACTCTATTTTCTTTGGGTTCAAATATTAATGATTTTTAAAAGTAAAACAAAATGGAACTATTAGATCAATAAGAAAACGAAATTCAAATCATTTGATTTTTTATATATGTACATCTTAGAACATAAAGATGATAATGTGCGGTCGGATTGTAAAAAAAAAATTGAAATGTTAGGGTTTTAAGCCTCCTCCTTAGATTGTAATCTAAGGAGACCTACTAGGTACACTTTACCCATATATATATATATATATATATATATATATATATATATATATATATATATATATATATAGACTAGTGTCATTCCAGAAGCATTCGGGGCCGAATCCTTCCAAATCAAATATAACCCTACGACATTTGTGTGCAAGATTCACTCCATTGAAGTTAGATCTATATTATTTCAACTAAAAATAAAAATCATGTATTTTGAATATTTTTACCCATCCATCAAGTAGGCGGACAATGGATAGTTAAAATGGTGAGTGTATTTTGTGTTGTTAAACTAACCAACTCACGCCGTTAAAGTTGATATACACCGTTGATAAATGTGCAAGAAGTATTCAAAATACATGATTTTGACTTTTAGTTACCTGAAATAATATAAACCAACTTCAACGAAGTGGATCTTGCATTCAGATGTCGTAGGGTTGCATTTGAGCGGGAATGATTCAAGAAGAATTCGAGCCCAAATCCTTCCCACTCAAATACCAATATCTGACAATCAAATACAAGATTCACTTTGTTGAAGTTGATTTATATTATTTAAAGTAACTAAAAATCAAAAATCAAGTGTTTTGAATACTTTTGCCCATCCATCAAGCGGCGCAAAATAGACAGCCGAAAGTAGTGAGTTGGTAAGATTTATATTTTTAGACATGCAAATTCTCGATCTGGCTATTAGATCATGATCTAAACATTTAAAAAAAACCCTTGCAAATCAATTTTTGCTAGGTTTCAAATGTTCTATACCGTTAAACTAACCAGCCCACTATTTAGGCCGTATGTTTTTTTCCTTTCTTGATGCATGGGCAAAAAGTATTTAAAATATTGAGTTTATATATAATTGAAATAAAATAGATCAACTTCAACGGACTTTTAGTTTATAGATACTTGAAATAATATAGATCAACTTGAACGAAATGGATCTTGTATTTGGATGATATATGGTTGTATTTGAGTAGGAAGGATTCAGGCTTGAATCCTTCCAGAACTGCATAAGTTTCTCTCTATGTACACACACTTGATGGATGAGTAAGAAGTATTCAAAATACATGATTTTTGATTTTTAGTTACTTGAAATAATGTTGATTCTCAACAGAATGAATCTTGTATTCATATGTCGTAGGGTTATATTTGAGTGGAAAAGATTCGGCCTCGAATCCTTTTGAAATGACACAAGTCTCGCGCTCTCTCTGCTCTCTCTCTATACACACACTTGTGTCTTTTCAAAAGAATTTGAGTCTGAATCTTTCCCACCCAAATTCAACCCTCCGACATTCGAATATAAGATCCACTCTATTGAAGTTGATTTATATTATTTCAGGTATCTATTAACTAAAAATCAAACGTTTTGAATACTTTTTGGCCATGCATCAAGTAGAGAAAAAACAGACTACCTAAATAGTGAGTTGGTTAGTTTAACGGTGTAGAACATTTGAAAACTAACAAAATTGGTTTGTAGGGGGTTTTAAATGTCTAGATCATAATGAAATGGTTGGATCTAGAATTTGTATGTCTAAAGACATGAATCTAACCAACTCGCTACTTTCGGCCGTCCATTTTGCGCAGCTTGATGGATGGGCAAAAAGTATTCAAAACACTTGATTTTTGTGGTTTATAGATACCTGAAATAATATGGATCAACTTTAACAGAGAGGATCTTGTATTCGAATGTCGGAGGGTTGAATTTGAGTGGGAAGGATTCAGGCTCAAATCCTTTTGGAAGGACACAAGTATATATATATATATATATATATATATATATATATATATATATATAGGGGTTACTGTACCTCAGCCTGCGGCTGAGAGAACTCTCTCAGCCGGCGGGACGTGGCAACATCAGATCCACAAATCTGTTATAAATTTTGGCGGACAAAAACCTGAACAATCCCGCCTAATTTAATGTCAGTCACCTCAACATTGTATTTTCCGAAAATACCCTCACTCACAACTTTTTACCTAATATAAAAACATTCCTTTTATTTTTACCATGGTCGCAGTATTTTTTGAAAAAGCGATGTATATGTATGCGACCTTGCTAATATTTTTTAAGCCAAAATTTTTTTCATACACTATTTGTCGAACTCGTTCGCAGTAGTTAAAATTATAGTTGCAGGTCTGTTCGACTTAGATCGTAGAGTTTTAATTTTTTTTTGGTCTTTATTTTATACGAATGCGACGTTGGTCGCAATATATGAAAGGTCCTTTTTTTTTATTACATACTGCGACATGGGTCGCAGTTGTCTCAATATGCGTTGTAGTGTTCTGCGACCATGGTCGCAGTGTATTTAACGTCATTTTTTTAATTCTCGGGTCGCAGTTGATTATATTTGCACTATAGTCTTATGCGACCTTGGTCGCAATGTCGACCCGGGTCGCAGTTGTTTATATTTGCACTGTATACTTATGCAACCATGGTCGCAATGTCGACCCTGGTCGCAGTTGTTTATGTTGTACTGTATACTTATGCGACCTTGGTCGCATTATTGACCCTGATCGCAGTTGTTTATGTTTGCACTGTAGATGATTGCAACCTTGGTCGCAGTGTAGACCATGGTCGCAGATGTCTATGTTTGCACTATAGACTTATGCGACCTTGGTCGCAATGTCGTTCATTGTTTACATTTGCACTGTAAATAATTTATAAATAATAACCTAAATCCTATAAAGAGCGGCAAAAAAAGGGGGAAAAATAATAATAAATAATAACCTAAATCTGACAACGAGCGGTCCAAAAATTGCCTTATGGACAAATAATAATAAACAATAACGAAAGTTACCGAAAGAGTAGCTTTTCATAAGGGGTATTTAGTAATTTAACTTCTTCCTATAAGCGGGCCGTAAGTTAGTGGGGTGACAAAATTGAGCCACGTCACCGCAGGCTGAGAGAGTTCTCTCAGCCGCAGGCTGATATACATTTTTCTCATATGTGGTGAATCTCTCTAAAAAAAAATACTACAGCCGATAACAAGAACAACCCTCAAATCAACCAAAACACTGCCATGATTGTTCTTGAGAATGTTGACAACTATGGTGGTGTTTCCTGAATCTCAAACACGAAGGACCAGACCTTGCTGGCAAGAACCAGAATGGGCGCCATGTCCTCGAACAAGAGTATAGCCAGGACACGAAAATTCTCCCTGGATGCCATGGAACAACTGGCTCATCATTCCCAAGGGATGAGCCAGACTATGGTGGTGAGACCCAGTTAGGGGTGGTCGCTAGTGGCAATTGTCTCTCAGTGAGAGAGGAGCCACCCCTATTTTCAGCTGCGAACAGAGAGGCGATTAAAGAGAAGGTTAGAAAGCTGAAGAATGCAGGTTACATTCAAGAAGTGAAGTTTCTGTCCTGACTGGCCAACCTACTGATGGTGAAGAAGGTTAATAGGAAGTGGAAGATGTATATGAACTTCACCAACCCGAACAAGGCCTGCCTTATATGAATGGTTAGAATGATCGACGACTGGGGGGTTTTGATTTTTTTCAACTTCATCGATGTCTATTCAGGATACAATCAAATGCGAGTGGCCTTGGAGGTAAAGAGAAGTCAACTTCGTAACAAAGTAGAATCTGGACCACACGTCAACATTTTGTTAGTTGAGTCTTCATGAAGCGGATAGGTCAAAACATGAAAGTCCATGCAGATGACATACTGGTAAAATGTAAAACTTGAGCCTACATGTTTTGGACTCGGAAGAAGGTTTCTTTGTGCTGCGAGGGTAGAAAATGACCTGAACCCTAGCAAATGTGCCTTTGGAGTGGAGCCCGAGAAATTTTCGAATTCACGACGCCTCCAAAGGAATAGAACCTAATCTGGAACCTGAGAAATTTCTTGGATTCATGGTCACCTCCATAGGAATAGAAGCTAAACCGAATAAGATTAGAGCCATTCTAGAGATGAGGTCTCTTTTTTTTTTTGGGATAAATAAATGCTCTCACTCATCGAGTGAAAAAGCAATCATCCCGATCTGCTTGAACGAGATCTCTCAACTGCATTGGAAGTGTAGTCTCGATATACCGACCACAGGCCCAAACACACCTTCATGGCTAAAATTCAGCCTCAATATTTTCTTCTTGGAACACTCGACTCATCCGAAAACTGTTTAAGTTAAAAGTCCATAGCTGAATATCACTAAGCAAAATTGCGGTAGGACCAGTAGGAGATCTCTCTTCCCATAGCCAATGAATCACTACTATAGAATCGCCTTCAAGCCATATTCTTTGTGCATGTCATTCACAACAGGCCACACACTTGTGGGAGGTGCAAAGCTTGGCAGAGTGGATAGTGCAAATGCCAAAATGTGAAGCCTACTTCTGGTAGAGAACTTAATGCTATTCTCTCCTTTCCTTATGGATGAGGCCCTTCTCTAGATCACGTGTAATATTTGTGTGGTACTATTATATGAAATGCAAATATAATGCAGTAATTCAAAAAAAAGAAAGAGTAAGAAAATGGTTAAAAGAGCCTCAAATAGCTTTATGAGCTTAGTATATGTCTATAGCTGGACTCCTTTCTTCGTGAAGATGTGAATTGGCTGTCTAGGAGTCGAGATTTGACGATGGCTGATGAAGGGCTTGAGAGAAAGATGGGATGGTGCCTTGGTGAAGAAGAACTTGCAACGATGGAAAGAGAGCGAAGAACTCTGAAGATCACCCGAATTGCTTGGAATAACGAGAAATTGAGAAAGAATTATAGAGACGGTGTGAGATCAACTTGAGAATGATTGTCCTTGTTGATCATTATGTCTTGAGAAGGCCCATGGCCTTCTCCTTTTATGAGGGGGGAAGGCCATTCCTTTAATACATTTTTTAAATTCCACAGAGGTCAAATGGTGGTGCACCACTGTCTGTCTCTGGGGCCAGCACGAGCTTCGCTCGTGGGTCTAAGCGTTAAGCATTGTAACTAAGGGAGTCGAACAACGCCAAGCTACCATCCACCATTAAATGTGGCTTTCTACGTGCGGAAATTAACCACTCACTGTAACGATCCCAATATTCATAATCCTTGATTAGTGCAAATTTCTCAATTTTCTTAAATTTTTGACACATCTCCTCTAAAATCTCTATTATATCCAAATACAGAGTTGTAAGCATTTCGGCTCACATTTGGCCTACTTACAGATATCTAAGACTACAACTCATTCACAAGAAGTAACATATACACGAGAGTATACTTCTCGGTGATCCGGACCAACTCTAGATCATAATCATTCCCTTATCATTACACTATCACATAATACTGCTAGTTCATCACCAAATAGTCCAAGTTGTACACTATTACAAAAGAGTCTACATATCCATGTGGTTCGTGTTCAATTTAAGTTACAGAGCTAGCACACACGGCTAGTTACCGTTCACTAGTCCAATATATATTATACACACACATACAAAACACATTTAGTTATCAATGGTACAGAAGAAACATTTTAAGGATCAACAAAAGTGTTCTACAATGCTTGATTCAGGTCATCCTGGCAGTTCGAGAGACTTTAAGATTGCTCTTTACCCTTATCATGACCTGAAAGGGGAGGAAAACATCGGGGTGAGCTTGAGAGCTCAATGAGTAAAGTGACTTTGAATTAAGCTTATGTGAATGTATGCTTCATAAGCATATGGTTAAATTCTCAGTTATCCATGCTTGGTGGTATTAGTTATTTAAATCTTTATAGATTACTACCTCTTAGATTCATCCAATACTTTATCTTTGGAACATATATGTCTCAACTATACTCATTTAAGCTTGATCTTTACCCTTGCCATGACCTGAAAGGGAAAAGAAAACACCCGGGTGAGATTGAGAGCTCAATGAGTAAAGTAACTCTGAATTAAGCCTACGTGAATGTATGTTTCATAAGCATATGGTTAAATTCTCGATTATCCGTGCTTGGTGATATCGGTCATTCAAATCTTTATATATTCCTACTTCTTAGATTTCATATTCCCAATACCTTCTTTAGGAACATATATGTCTCAACTATATGTTGGGACCAAAATTTTTTCATAATACTAGTTGGTTGTACATTAGTCATATATTATATTCTTGAAATGCACATACACATGCTTCTCATTACCTAGTATTTTATGGCTTATACCTTAGGGTCATGCATATTACATACACAAATTTTAGGTTCACACACAAATAACTAATCAATCATCATAATTAGTGCATGAGCCCACACACCGTCTTCTTCCCTACAGATGCCTCCGACCTCTTCTTTCATTTACTTTTCATCACACCTCTTCGACTCCTATCGAATCCCTCTGGCCGCTTCCTTCATTAACTTTTCATCATACCGTCTTCGACTCCTATCAGAACCCTTTGGCCCCTTCTTGTAAACGATTTTCATATATATATATATATATATATATATATATATATATATATAATATATATATACACGCGCGCGCACACACAACACACACACACACACACCATATATATATATATATATAATATATATATATATATATATATATATATATATATACCACAAATACATTCATATACATACCGATACATCACATATTTTCAAGTTCATACAATTTCAAATGCATACACATCATGGAGATCAATTCATTGGAAGGACACGATACTTAATCGCTTACTTAATTACTTGCTTGAAGGGCAATTATAGTTATTAACATTGGTCTTTGATTCCGATTAGGGTTCATAGCATGTTCTCTTGAATGTTTCAAGTTTAGTATACAATATATTTGTGAACAATCATCATACCTACTTAACCACCATCACATGGTCTCATTTACAGCAATCATGAGTTAATCACCACTGATTTTATACACAATTTGTAATTTAAATACTGTTGGCCCAAAGGCCCATCACTCTAGTTTTGATGATGATTAACTCATGTAGCTATAATACTAATGATCTTGTATTTAATTAGTCTCAGATATTTGATCAAGATCTTAGTAGGTGTTTAGCTTCAACAAAGTTTTCGAAGTCAAGTTTTGGAGCTAGCATGTGTTGATTCAAGAGCTCGCACATCAAGATTGCATCAAGTACTCAAGAGGAGTCTAGCTCATTAGATCAAGGTTTAGACCAAGTCAAGAAGGAGAAGAAGATTTTCAAGAGAAGATTTTCAAGAAGACTGTGTCGGGTTTTGTAAGTGTTAAGATTTATTTTTAGAAAAATGTAAATGATAGATTAGTTGGTGGATTGCTCAAGTATGTATCCACACACAAAAAATTTCTATGTGTTTTAGAAAATACCGTTTTGGTTTTAAGCTTCAAAATATACATGTGGTTTGTCAAAACTATTTTAGAGCTTATTGTCAAAAACATAGATATTTCATCTTATATGTGTAGTGAATCATATCCACACACACTAAGCTTCAAAAAGTGTTTAAAATATCTTGTTTGTATTTGGAGAAGTTTTTGAAAAATCATTTTTCAATTGGAGATTGTTTTTGAAAAATACGGTTTTTGTTTAAGGCCAAAATTTCTATATCACATAAATAGTTTAAAATATTTGTAATATGTTTTGATTTTTTATCAAACATGTTTGTATATCAAAGTATATCAATGAACTTATTTTTGTAGAATTTATGAGATTTTATTAAAGATAAAAAGACCAAGTTTTAATCCCTATTTATGGCTGACCAGGTCTTCTGGCGGTCGACCGGGCAGTCGATCGATGTGCACAAACGTGCACAGCCAAGGGCCGGTCGACCGTGCGGTCGACTGCCAGAGAGCTCTGCTCTCTGTAAATGGCCCCGGTCGACGGGCGATCGACCGCTAGGTCAATGCCCTGTTTTTGGTCGACCATCCGGTCAACCGCTTTTCCCAATGGTCGGAAATCCGACCGTTGGCGGTCCGACCGACCGGTCAACCGACAGCAGCGTCAGCTGCTGATTTGGACCCTAACGGCTAGATTTTGGATGCCTATAAATTGGGGTTCCCTTGGACTGTTTTCAATAAGATTTTAAGTGGGTTTTCAAGCTAGTTTTTTCTACCTTTCTAAGTGTTTATCTCCACTTGTTTTAGAGCTTAAACTTCCATATCAATAGGAGAGCTTTTCAAGAGTGTTTTGATAAAGAGATTTCTTGAGTTTTTCCTCCACCAATCTATTCTCGTTTTCTCACACATACTTGAGCTATCATTGCTATATAATCCTATAGGAGAGTTGTTGTGAGAGTATTTTTAGGTGATCAAAGTGTTGAGATCACCAAAGTGTTCTACCTTGTATTTGAGGAGGCGAACTTGTAGGTTCGTGTTGTTTCGAGTTCTTGTGAGAGCTCTGTGTAGAGGTGCGACCTCGGCAAGCTAGTGTGCTTGCGTGTGTTGTTCTTGCGGGAACAAGAGAGGGACTAGTGAGTCCAAAGGAGTTCTAGTGTGAACTCGTTTGTAGGTGTTACGACACTGAGTGATCCGATGGGATCGATTCTAGTGAAAATCCTTCATAGTGCTGAAGGCGGGGACGTAGAGTAAGGGTGCTCGAACCTCGAAATAAATCTCCCGTGTTTGCGATTGCTTTCTCTATCTCTCACTTGTGTTTATATCTTGCATGCTTATATTGTTTATATCCTTTATATGCTTGATATATTTGTGCTCTATTGATATATGTTTGGGATTGTTTGCTCACACTTGTATTCAACTAAGAGAGCCATAGCGGCACCTCAACTCTTATCTAGAGGAATCTTGAGGAGATGTTCAGATCCCTTCGCCGGGAATTCGGCTACACTCTTGTGTTATACTTGGTGTGTTTTGCATAATAGTTTTTAGTTTGCTTAAATAGTTTTTAATTCCGCATTATTCATCACTTGATTATCTTATCACCTATTCACCCCCTCTAGGTGAACTACAATTGGTATCAGAGCTTGGTGCTCTTGATTTGGGTCTAACAACTTAGAATTAAAGATCCTCATTTTTAGCTAATCACAATATTTGTACACACATGTATTTCATGACACCTCCTTTGTTTGACATTTTTAACATCCAAACTTGGAAAGTTAAGATGTCTATGTACCTCAAAGTCCTAGGTATTCATGTTTATCTTGCCACCATTAAAGATTCATATTGTTTAAATGACAAACATCTAGAGGCTAATGCAAAAGCCATCCATACATTAAAGAGTACCCTAAATGATGATTATTTATGTAGGGTTGCTAACTTTGATTCGGCTTTTGTAGTATGGAACACTATAGTCTCTTTTGACGAACAAAAGCAATACTATGCGACTCGGATGTTGGAAGTGATGCTTCCAACATATGCTACATGGTCTAAGGGGATAACCCCCTTGAGGTAAACTCTGAATCTGAGCTAAAAGAAGATATTGACATGTCTTATGATGAGCTTGCATCTTTGTGTCAACAACTTCTTGAAAAATATGATTTACTTAAAAGGACTATAAAAGATTGAAGAATAAATATGAGTCCATTTCAAACGAAAAAGATTCTTTTCAAAATAAATTGGAATGTATTTCAAAAGAAAATGAATTTTTAAAAAAGGAGAATATTTCCTTATCTTCTAAATTAAATGATCTTTGTGAAGGAAATAATTCTTTGAAAAATAAAATTAATTTGGTGGAAAAAGAAAAAGAAATGGCTTTGGATGAAAATAACTCTTTGAAAAGAAAAATTGTTTCTAAAGAAAAAGAAAATATTTCTAAAAAGAAAAGGATTGTTGATTCTCATTCTTACCATGCTCTTCATGCTGCTATCAATAAAAATGAGATTCAAGTATTGAAAAATAGAATAAATTGTTTGAGCTCAACTTTGAGCAATTGTGCATTTAACCATTCAAAATTGGAAACCTTGTTTCAAAAGAAACAAGCTCCACATGTTCATGCACATAACCACGGTACACATATGCACACTTTGCACATCATGATCACACTCATTCTCATGTGCATGCTAGAGTGTACAAATATACACATTGCGGCCGCAAAGGCCATTTAGCAAAGTTTTTTTTTAATAAGATAAATCATATAATTTTGCAAATGATAATGTTTGGGCTCCATTTGCTGCTAACCCCCATGGATCCAAAAGAAAATGGGTACCAAAATCCTCACCACTTGTGTTTGATGTAGGTGTGGGCTCTCGCACGACGTGAGAGGGTTGGTGCCTTGGTGGTAGATGCATGATGAGCTAGATGGACACACCAAATTGATGCCTCACTATCAAGGAAGTTTGGTTGGAGGACCACCATGTTTTGGAGACTTAGAGAATAGTGCATTTGGTTTGGTAACTATCTCTAAACTCCTATTTTAGTTTACATGCTTTTACATAGATAATATTTTTAGCATGTTTTGATTTGTGCTTCATGTGGTGAATACTTGTTTAGATGAATTTTCATTAGAACTTACGTATATACTTGTACAAGTAGTGAGCAACAATTGATTCTTATATGTTTGTACTTCATTGCTCATTTGTACTCATTACATGTACATGTATAACCTAATTTTGATGATTCCCTCATTTACACTTATTTTCCCTATTTTTGTATATATTTTGCTTCATGTATATGTTATTCTTATCTAAAACTAATAAATATACATGTATACCCTTGAGTCACTAGCCTTCATGCAAATTACATTTTGGATTCGTTTGTGTTTGGGATATGTATGTATATTGTTAGTTTTGATAGAACATACATATACCTTGAAGTTGAATTTTAATGAAAAATAAATTTTATGATTTTCATATTTGTTTGATAAAAAGAATTTCATGTTTATTTTAAGCTTTATTAATTATTTTCATGAAAGTGCTATTCACATAATTCTTGTGCACTCACACTTCATTTGTTTACTCATGACATTGTTTTCATGAGAAATTTTGAGCTTTATAGGAGTGTCAATTTTTGTGTACTTAGCAATGTTTCATGAGATATATATAAATTGATTTCATGTTTGAAGGATTTTTAACTAGTTTTTCAAAAATTACTTCAACTAGTTATTTATTTTTCATTTGATAGTGTTTTCAAATTTACAAATATTTTCAAATCATATTTTTGAAAACTTCTACTCTTAAAGGGCGGATGGTTGGGTGACCATGCCTTGTGTGCATTAATGAACATCTATTTTAATATGTGCATGAATAGGATGGATAGTTATGAGTTATAAACATGATCTTCATGATATTTTACTTTTGTATACTCATAGTTGTTTCCATATATGTATGCTTCAAACTATCAAATAATATCAATTTCAATTGGTATTTTCTTTACATACATATATATGTTTTGATTGTGCTCATTTTACAATATTTACATGTCTAAGCTTGACTAATTTTTAAATGTTAATTGGTATCTTAATGAGCTTATGCATTATTTTCAATTGGTATTTCAATTGATATCAAAATATACTTCATATTTTACCTTTTAATTGGTATAAAAAATTTACAATATTTCAATTTCATTTGGTATCAAAATTCGTTGATATATATTGCCTATATGCAAGGGGAGCTTAACATCTCTTCTATTTATAGATTCATGTTGAGTGTATCTTATATTGAGGAGCTTGACATCTCTTTTTTATGTGGTACACGTGTGTAGGGGGGCTTAACATCTCCGCTTATACATTGTATATTATGTTTTATGTGAGTTAGGGTCTTGTCATCCCTTCTTCATGTAATGCAGGGATGCAGGGGGATCTAACTTCACGTCTCTCTTCTTCATGAATGTATATCGCATATATATCTTTATTGTTTGATTTGTTTTCACCCCTTTGTTGATAATTTGACAAAAAGGGGGATAAGAATTTTGAGAGTTTATATATGCATGTTTATTTTCTTATTTATGCATATATGTTTTGTTTATGCAAAAAGGGGAGAAGAATTTGATTTTATGCATGTTTATCTCTTTGTTTATGCATACATGTTTGTTTAGTTTTATGCACTTCATTGAATATATTTATGTTTATTGTTATGCATAAGTTAAGGGCAGCTTCTATGAAGCTTATCTTTAATCCATGCATATAACTCCATGAGTTTTGTCATCATCAAAAAGGGGGAGATTGTTGGCCCAAAGGCCCATCATTCTAGTTTTGATGATGATTAACTCATGTAGTTATAATACTAATGATCTTGTGTTTAATTAGTCTCAGATATTTGATCAAGATCTTAGTAGGTGTTTAGCTTCAACAAAATTTCGAAGTCAAGTTTTGGAGCTAGCACGTGTTGATTCAAGAGCTCGCACATCAAGATTGCATCAAGTACTCAAGAGGAGTCTAACTCATTGGATCAAGGTTTGGACCAAGTCAAGAAGGAGAAGAAGATTTTCAAGAGAAGATTTTTAAGAAGACTTGTGTCAGGTTTTGTAAGTGTTAAAATTTATTTTAGATAAAATATAAAGGATAGATTAGTTGATGGATTGTTCAAGTACACACACACACAATTTATATGTGTTTTAGAAAGTATCGTTTTGATTTTTAAGCTTCAAAATATACATGTGGTTAGTCAAAACTATTTTAGAGCTTATTGTCAAAACATAGATATTTCATCTTATATGTGTAGTGGATCATATCCATACACACTAAGCTTCAAAGTGTTTAAAAAATCTTGTTTTTGTATTTGGAGAAGTTTTAAAAAAATCATTTTTCAATTTGGAGATTGTTTTTGAAAAATACGATTTTTGTTTAAGGCCAAAATTTCTATATCACAAAAATAGTTCAAAATATTTGTAATATGTTTTGATTTTTTATCAAACATGTTTGTATATCAAAGTATATCAATGAACTTATTTTTGTAGAATTTATGGGATTTTATTAAATATAAAAGACCAAGTTTTAATCCCTATTTATGGCTGGCAAGGTCTTCTGGCGGTTGACCGGGACGATCCACCGGGCGATCGACCGATGTGCACAAACGTGCACAGCCAAGGGCCGGTCGACCGTGCGGTCGACCGCCAGAGAGCTCTGCTTTCTGTAAATGGCCCCGGTCGACCGCGGTCGACCGCTAGGTCAATGCCCAGTTTTCGGTCGACCGTCCGATCGATCGCTTTTCCCAACGGTCAAAATCCGACCGTTGGTGGTCGACTGGACGGTCGACCGACAGCAGCGTCAGCTGCTGATTTGGACCCCAACGACTAGATTTTGGATGCCTATAAATTGGGGTTCCTTGGACTGTTTTCAATAAGATTTTAAGTGGGTTTTCAAGCTAGTTTTTTCTACCTTTCTAAGTGTTTATCTCCACTTGTTTTAGAGCTTAAACTTTCATATCAAAAGGAAAGTTTTTCAAGAGTGTTTTGATAAAGAGATTCTTGAGTTTTTCCTATACCAATCTATTCTAGTTTTCTCACACATACTTGAGCTATCCATTGCTATATCAATCCTATAGGAGAGTTATTGTGAGAGTGTTTTTAGGTGATCAAAGTGTTGAGATCACCAAAGTGTTCTACCTTGTATTTGAGGAGGCGAACTTGCGGGTTCGTATTGTTTCGAGTTCTTGTGGGAGCTCGGTGTAGAGGTGCGGCCTCGGCAAGCTAGTGTGCTTGCGTGTGTTGTTCTTGCGGGAATAAGAGAGGGACTAGTGAGTCCAAAGGAGTTCTAGTGTGAACTTGTTTGTAGGTGTTGCGGCACCGAGTGGTCCGGTGGGATCGATTCTAGTAAAAATCCTTCATAGTGTTGAAGGCGGGGACGTAGAGCAAGGGTGCTCGAACCTCGAAACAACTCCCGTGTTTGCGATTGCTCTCTCTATCTCTCACTTGTGTTTATATCTTGCATGCTTATATTGTTTATCTCCTTTATATGCTTGATATATTTGTGCTCCATTGATATATGCTTGGGATTGTTTGCTCACACTTGTATTCAACCAAGAGAGTCATAGCGGCACCCCAACTCTTATCTATCTAGAGAATCTTGAGGAGATAGTCCATTCCTTCACCGGGAATTCGGCTACACTCTTGTATTATACTTAGTGTGTTTTGCATAATAGTTTTTAGTTTGCTTAAATAGTTTTTAGTTCCGCATTATTCATCACTTGATTAGCTTATCACCTATTCACCCCTCCTCTAGGTGAACTACAAATACTACCACATGGTTTCATATACAATTATGACTTAATATTCATCACTTGATTTTCTACACAATTTATAATTTAAATACTATCTCATGGTTTCATATACAATTATGACTTAATTACCATCACTTGATTTTATCACCCATCATGAACTAATTACTACCACATTGTTCCATAAGATAATCAATGTTACATGGTTCTACACTCAAGCACACAAATCTCATATTGATCATTTAGTCATATAATTAGAGGGTTCATAATCACTCTCACATAGTCTCCAATTAGTGTAGTAATTCAAGTTACTATTCATACTCTTAATATCTCCTTGTCTAAGAGGAGATTATGATTAACAATACCACACTCATGGTTATTAGCCATCACACAATTCATGTTCATGATAATTAGTTATTATAGAATCAAGTCCCATATGTTCAACTTAATTTAGGATTAGAAGTCTACATCCTTAGTATTGCGACCATGACTTAGCCAAGTTCTTGTATCATTTATATAGTGAGATCGGAGTTAAATCATTCACCGGTGCCGATGATCGCTGGTGCTCGCGATTTTCGTCACTCCTTTAGGTGCTCTCCTATTCAAGAACATACACACATACACTTGATCAATTTCTCTATTATTATTGGTGATCATATTTCAGTTCATACATGACTGAAATTTACCTTAATGGCAACACTACCCCATCAAAACTTCGACACGCGCTTCACTCGTCGTCGACAAAGCCCCACGCAACCTAGGGTTAGAATCAGCTCCTCCTCCCCTTGCCCGGGTTGTCATCGTCCTTTTTCACCGACCATCGGAGCCCCCATGCTCATCGCCGACACCACGGGATGTTTGTTGTGTATGAGGGTGAGAGTGTGTGAGAGAACTTGTGAGTGGGAGGGCTTATGAGTGAGAGGAAGCTTGAGAATGAGAGGGAGAAGAAGAGAACGAGGGGAGGTTGAAGAGGATGAGAAAGAGTGAGGGTGAGATGAGGGGTTTTATCCTATTTTTGCTATAAATACTTTACTCTAATTTACATCATCAAGCGACCTCACCAATACAAGTTCCCATGGCTTCTCTTACTTCACCACCTCACCCTTAGCTTACCACCTCATAATCCCATTCATCTTCCCCTTAATAATTTAGAATGAATGGTAGTGGAGAGGAAATACTAGCTAAGGTTTTAATTTATTTACAAGTATTTGTAATTATAAATGTATGTATACATACAATTATACATACAACCTCATCCATTATGCACTTATCTTCTTGCATAAAATTAAGGTAAGAATTATTAATTAATTATCCAAAATCATGACAATAATAATAATCACATTGATTACGAAATTAATTATGATATTATGCATAAAAACCTAAGATTAGAACATTAATCTATATTAAAATAATTCGAGTGTTACACTCACTATAGCAATATACCGTCTTAATAATAAATTCGATGGTTTCGGCATGTTTTTCATACGATGGATGGTGATAGAACATCATCCGACTTTAAATGCAGAATTCCCTATGTTTATAGTTTTAATGTAGAATACCTTAAAAGAAGGTAGTGAAATACTATCTTTTTCTTTCTTTTAGAGAACATGGTGGCCTAAGGCTCTCTGAACTCATGAAAAAACTAATAAAACAATGTATTTAAATGTGCACCAAGTTCTAAGAAAGTATTTTCGATAAAGACATCAAGGTTGAAACACGAGAATTTCTCGAAGGGTCCCTATGGGATTACCTAGGAAGTCAACAATCCCAATTGTTGTAACAACAGGCCCACTAATTAGATGGTAGTCCTAAATATACTTAGAATTCATATGACCCAAAAGGGGAAACCCTTATGGAGTCTAGAATCTAATTATATTTGGGCACATAGTCATCTTTTCTGTTAACGGGACCAACTCATTTTTCTCTCTAGTCATATTTCTTTTAATCACTCAAGTGGATTCGAGTCATCAAATCTCAACAATCTCCACTTTGACTCAAATCAATCACAACAATCTTCACCTTAGCTCGTGTTGATTGAATCATTTTTGAACTGCATGTACTCCAAGCTCCATGCTAAATCTCAATTCGGCTTCAGTACCTCCACTTCACCATGAGTCCATTCTCATCTTCAGCTTTAGTTTCTCATCTTCACCTCGAGCCAATTCTCATGCTCTGGTGTCTTAACTTGGCTTGAGTTTTCACTTTTAACTCTTGTAGCACCTTTTTTTTTTTGATTTCTCGATCCGATCAAATCTTCACCTTGAGCTCACCAATATTTTTCACCAAACTCTTATAGCACTATACATTCACCAAGGCCCATCCACCTATAGCTCTAATACCAATTTGTTACTACAATGAGCCCACTGATTAGATGGTATTATTAAATATGCTTAGAATCTATATGACTCAAAATGGAAAACCCTAATGGAGTCTAGGATCTAAACATATTTAAACACTTAACTATTTTTTATTTTAACTCATATAGGACTAAGTCATCTTTTTCTTTTGTCATATTTCTTTTAATCACTCAAGTGAATTCGAGTCACCAAATTCCAACACTAATACTACGATTTATCAAGTATGATGATCAATTGGGTATTGACAAATATGGAAATATCAATAAAGACAGATGGATGATTTGTCTCAAAAAACTTTCTTTGCCAGAGATTTCATGATCTAGCAATTCTTTCCCTACAAAAGATTTAAAAATCAAATTAAATTAAAGAATATAACTTAATAATAAGATCTATATTTATCCATGAACATCCATTAACTGGAAAACTACACTTCTTTTCTGGAAGTAGATTGTATATATACCCATACCCATCATTGGTAAATCTCACACCAACAAAACTTCAAATAGGAAAGGTGACAAAAGCTGGAAACATCAATATTCTTGAATTTTAAAGATACACAACCATTTTAGCATGGTCCTTGTTTTCAGGGTCTACATCTAAGCTCTTGGGATCCTATCACATATAGTTGCCAAATTCCATCTATTTCTTTCGAATCCCATTATCATCAATACAAAAAGGCAAAGAAAAGCTATTCATTGCTTTGATTCTCTTGTGCGCTCTGTTGTGAAATTGCCTTGTTTTCAAGAATATATGATGATTAAAAAATATCCAAATTAATTGGAGAAGAAAGAACATAGAGAAAAGCAAATCCAGAAAACAAGTGGCGTCGACCGCCTGTCGATCGCACATAGTGGGCTGTCGACAGGGCCTGACGACAGCAATCAACAGAGAAAAGCATCAGTTCAAATTTTTGACAGGCATGAGAGGGCTATCGACACCTCAAGATCCATATCAGAATTCAGTTTTTTAGGTGTGTTTAGGTTTCTTTTTATGGTGGAGTTCGAATAGGAATCAATTCCTATTCAAAGAAGATTTGTTTCTAAAGTTTAAAGGATGTAGAATTCTTCTAGATCAAGGAAATCAACTCTTACAATGATTGATCAAGTTTTTCAAGCATCGGACAACCAAGATCATATCATAGTTCGAATATGGTTTGTATTATAAAACTCTATAAATAAAGATTGTAACCTAATACATTGTAACACGAAGATGAAGAGGAAGCCAAAAAAGAGAGAAAGTGACAGTGCACAGAGAGAATGTATCTTCTTATAATCTTGTGGGATTCAAGGCGAAGGCAAATACTCTTGTAGGAATCAAGGGAAAGGTTAGATCTCTTGTACCAAATTTATTAATACGACTCTCTCAAGTTCTCTCCCTGTGAACGTAGGTCAAGTTTGAGCCGAACCACTTTATATTCTCGCGCTTTTTAACTCTTTTGTTTAGGTATTGCTAGTTTGCTCTAGGATAATTTTTTTGCAAGTATTATATATTGTTACGGTTCCACAACGTCGATCACGGTGTTGAGCGTGCACAATAGTTATTTTCGTAACTTGATTATTGGTCTCAATAATGGATATCATAGCTATCCTGTCAGAATAATTGGTATCGAAGATAAAGGTTGAGATAAGACAATATGTCGAAATTGAAATTTTTTCGAGCAAGTTCGAGGTCGAGAAATTCAATTGCAAAGGAAACTTCGATTTATTACAAAAGAGGGTGAAGGCGTTGTTGGTGCAACAGAATTTTCACAAGACCTTGCATTGAAAATCAACAAGACCAGAAGATACGACAGATGAGGATTGCAAGGAGATATATCTAAAAGTGGTAAGCACGATCCAATTATTTCTCGCAGACGAGGTCATGTACAACATGATGGATGATGAAATAGCTACGAGTTTATGGTAAGGTTAGAAATATTATATACGATAAAGTCTCCAACAAGCTGTATTTGAAGAAACAACTATATGGGTTACGCATGAAGGAAGGGACAACGGTCTTGGAGCATTTGAACTTCTTCAACGAGGTCATTAGCGAGCTACTGGTTGTTGATGTCAAGGTCGATGAGGAGGATAAGACATTGATACTTCTCAGTTTGCTTCCGGAGTCATACGATCACATCATTATCACCATTCTCTACAGTAAGAAAACTCTCATATTAGAGGAGATCACGTCAACTCTCTTATCTAATGAGATCAGAAAAAAACTAAATCAAATTGAGCAGAAAGGATCATGTTTTGTGGTCATGTGAAGGAAAGGAAGAGAAGAAATAAAAGCCTGGGTTCGTCGAAGGCGTGTCACTTTTGTCAAAAGGAAGGTCACTGGAAGGACTGCAAACATCGAAAAGAGTGGTTGAAGAAGAAGGGACAAGCTGTGAAGGCACACGTGGCAATGAGCGGTGTTGACACCAAAGTATTAATGGATTTCTTCGTTGAAGACAACACTTCTCAGGGTAAAGACTGGATATTTGATTCTGATAGTGCGATTCATGTATGTTCTTATAAGAATATGTTTAACTCTTTGATTGCAAAAGAGGAAGGGGCTGTCAAAATGGTAGATGACTTGACTTGCGAGGTTATCGACACTAAGACAGTCAATGTTACAAGAAGAGACTGTGACAGTGCGTGTTCTTGAGGCGGTCCGGTATGTTCCGGAGGCACGGTACAATCTAATATTTATAGGGGTGTCGACAAAGAAGGATGCCGGATCCAAATGCAGCAAGGCATTATCACGATTAGCTAAGGAGACATGATAATCCTAGAAGGAGAGAAGTGTAGAGGGATATATAAACTGAAGGAAGAAAATTGAAAGGGAGCTCATTGTCAGGTGGAGCTTCAAGGAAGACTGTGACGAGGAGTGAACTGGATTAAAGTGTTGCAGGAAAGAGAAATAGTACATTTGGGGGAAGCCCGAGATGGCTCAAGGCTAGGCGGTGAATCAACTAAAGCTCCAGGGAGGGTGAAATAATAAAGGCTTCACGTATGGTTACAGTGAAGGAAAGAATCAAGGTGTAATTTGAATATTTTCAAGGTATTTTGCTAAAATCTTGAAAAGCAAGTCAAAGCGGATATTGTTCTGAAATTGTCTTATTTTCAAGAGGAGATGATGGTAAAAAAAGATCCAATCAAATTGAAAAAAAAGAACATGAAGAAGAAGCAAATCCAGAAAACATTAGGGTGTCGACAGGCTGTACATAGTGGGCTTCGACAGGGCCTGTTGACAACAATCCACAGAGTAGAGCCTCATTTCATATTTTCGACAGGCCAAAGGCCTGGCCTGTCGTCAGGCCTGAGAAGGTTGTTGGAAGCCCAAGGTCTAGATCAGGATGCAGTTTCTTTTTTTGGGCGCATTTAGGTTTTTTTTTTTTTTTTTGGTGGAGTTCGAATAAGAATTAGTTTCTATTAAATGGAAATTTGTTTCTAAAGTTTAAAGGATAGATATAGAATTCTTTTAGATCAAGAAATCAACTCCTATAAGGATTGATCAAGTTGTTCAAGTATCCAACCGCCAAGATCATCTATAGTTCAAATAGAGTTTGTATTATAAAACTCTATAAATAAAGATTGTAATCTAGTACATTGTAACACGATGATAAAAAGGAAGCCAAGAAAGAGATAGAAATGTGACGGTGCGCAGAAAGAAGGTATACTCTTGTAATCTTGTGGGATTCAGATGAAGGCAAATACTCTTGTAGGAATTAAGGGAAGGTTAGATCTCTTGGACCAAGTTTATTAATAAAACTCTATCAAGTTCTCTCCCCGTGGACGTAGGCCAAGTTTGGGTCGAACCGCTTGAAATTCTCGTGTTCTTTTCTACTCTTTTGTCTTGATATTGCTAGTTTGCTCTACAATAATTTTCTTTGTAAGTATTACATATATTGTTACAGTTCCGTAACGTCGATCACAGTTTTAAGCGTGTACAGTAGTTATTGTCATAATCCGATTGTTGGTCAATTGGTATCATAGCTTTCGTGCCCCCCCACCCCCCCAAACCCCAACACGCGCGCGCGCATACACACACACTCAAAAGGTGGCAATGAAGTCAGAGATTCCTCTTTGCCCAATAGAAACTTTATATTCTCTGTCATCTAGCTGTTATCTGTTAGTGTCAATGGAACTCATTCCCTTAAAAAGAGAATCATTTGGTCTAAACCCATTTGGGGAAGCTTCTAAGGAACCAATTTGCCACAGAGAGACCATTATGTTAGTTGCTTCCTAAATAGAAAAGAAAAACAATGCAACACTTTTACTTTATCTCCCTTAATAACCAACAGATTAATACTGTTTTGATGGTCAAATAGAAGTTCACTGAATGGTCAAAATAAGGCCAGTTGTGGAGTATAAGACTCCATATAAATGGTGGCAACTGTTGTCAAAACTATGTAGCATTTTCGATTCAAGGAAACTATGGACAAGAAAGGACCTTATGATGAATTCAAAAGTCCTATACGGAAATGCATTAAGACATCTACTTAAACTGATACAAGGACAAAGAGTTAAAAAAAGCTAATTTGTCGAGCTTAAACGATTCCTTGTGTCGTTTCTTGTTTTTTGTATTGGACTTTTGGAAAAAGGTTGACATATGTATTTGATGGTTTCAACCTGTGGTGAGAAATATTCTCAGAGAAAAGGTCGAATATTTGTGCTTTCTTAAGCCAGGTTAACGTCATTTAGTCCGCGAGTATGATTCTTTATTGATAAAAAAATGTTTGGTTATATAAACTCGGGTTAAGCTCTATTAACCTTTATAATCAGTTGCTAAACAGCTAGCTAGTATAACTAGTTAATATTACTTATACGGAGTAGCCGGTTAAAATTCTTCTGGCCTATGAAAATATTTAGAACAAAAATGATTGATTTTTCTGAGGTATCAAATAAGGCCAAAGAACTGACTGTAAAAATACCTTATATGGTATTGATCATATGATATGTATTTGATGTAGGAACATAGATAGATTCAGACAGATACCGACAGGTTATTTTATATTTTTCCTTTTCAAAAAGCAACAACCAGTCCATCTAAAGCTAAGCTCAATCATGCAATAGGTGACCAAACCACAATAACCTAAAATCTATATATTTTGCTTTTCCAAGAAAGAATATAAGATCAGCATCACACTCAACCGGGCTCAACTGCAAACGATATTCTCATTCTGAATTCTCCCAACCATTTGATACACAGCAGCAGCAATCTCATCCACTGAAGTGAACTGACAATCATCTTCAGCCTATAAAAATATGCCAAAAAAAAACCTGTAAATGATCAAATTGGAAAAAAAAATCCATAACTCCTGTAAAAGGAATGACAATACAACCAGTTCTATATACCTTGAGGCTAAAAGAGTACAAGACTGACTGATCTGTAGCAGTGGTCACATTGAGGTGCAATGTTGTGAGGCTCAAGCTCTGCAGGCCCGTCACCAACCTGTGCAACTGCTTGCGCTGCTGCTTTACTCGAACCTTGAGGTTTACATGGCTTTCGATCATTGTCACCTCAATGTCGGCCGCAACCTCTGGGGTGTTGCTGTTATCGTTGTTGTTGGTGGTATTAATTCCATTCTTGTTGATTTCACAGAAGCTTGATGAGTACTGCGGGAAGGTGAAGAAGCTGGCAAAAGGGGAAGTTGCAGAAGACTGGCTCTTATTGTGCTTCTGGGTTTCTAGGGTTTGCAGGAGTTGCTCCAGCTCCTTCACAAAATTTATGGCACCCCCAACAATTGATGCTTGATCACCCTGCACACACAAATGTGATCAAATAAACATTTTGGATGATGCAGTACAAATTGTATAGGAGAATAGGAAACTGCACATGCCCTTTGTGCATAGGATGGAGGCATTAGAGACCGGAGCGCTGCCAGATACTCGTTCATCTGCTTTCTTCGATTACGTTCAACTGCAATGTGGGTCATCCTCTGGCTCTCCATCTCCTCCTTGTTCTTGTAACACTTTGTCCGCCTTCGCTTTCTCCTAGTATTCATCTCTACTGGTGCCTCGGCTTCTCTTGCTCTGAAGGCCTCACCGGTCTCTAGTGATGGTGACGAGTTCACATTGCATTCATTCTGGGTCTGCCACATGGAGGAGGAGGAGGAGCAAGAGAGATTGAAATTCATACAATCACCACCTTCACCATTCATCATGTTTTCTAACAGCAATCCCTTCTCCTCCTCCAACCCCAGACCGTCGAACTCATAGAAGCTCCATTCTCCTCCATTTGAAGCGTATAACTCTTTGGAAGAATAAGAACCAAAGAGGGCTTGTGGGAAAACTACAGCTTCTAATGCCATTAGTTTTTCTCCAAGTACTATTGATGTTTTTGAGAGTCTCTCTTTGAAGAGGCTCACAACATAAACACAAGCACACACAACTCTGCCTTTTCTCCCTGGGAGGATGAGGAAACTGGCCTTTTAAAGGCCATAGACAAAATATTAACAACTGAAGAAGGCTTGAGTTTATTTAGAATTGAGGGGGGTTGGAGGGGAGGGAATTTGTTTTCATTAGGTTATATAATAATTATTGCGAGGGCATATGCGAAAGAAAAATTAGAGGTTTTGGTGTTGGTGTGGGGGGTTTGTGTGTGTGTGTGTGTGGGGTTGGGGGGGGGGGGGGGGGGGGGGTGGGGGGCAAAATTAAAATGGGGAGAAATTTTGTCAGGGATTCTACTTGAATTGAGCTCATTTGCCATTTGCATGTGAGATGACAGGCCATCTAGATCTCTTCCTTTCTTCAATCATATGCAATTAAATCTGATGCCTCTTGTACTAGGTTCATACATACACTTTCATGAAAAGGGGGAGAAAAAAAAACTCTCAATTTGATCAATTATCATTTCTCCTATCAATTAGATGTTTGATGATATTTCTGAAAATCTATTTCATGTTCTCTAATTGATGATTGCCGTTACAATTTGACAAATTAGAATATAATGCAGTGTAATATTTTGCAATAATTCCTGTAGAATGATAATGTATTCTACTTATATAATGCGTATATATCCACTTATATATGTTGTTTAATTATTCCTTGTAGATTTCAATAAATGCTATAATCTTTTGCAATTAATTCTTAAAATTTTCACTTATTTACAGGAAGTATGCTGTCTACTACAACTCAAAATGGGATGTTAGCATGCCAAGAGGTAACTCTCAATTATGACTTACAGATCTATTAACTGGTTTATTGACTGCTAGTACTATATTCAATGATTTCTGTTAATGATCAGAAATTGACAGATTGAAATTTAGAAATTACTTCCAATCTCAGTAGCCTAGGTTCATCCTTGATAAAATACATGTTCACAATCTTGTCAAACATGTTTTTTTTTTTAATTGAATTGTCATGTGTCTGATCGAATGATTACCTCAACGTGTTTAAGGACAATAAACATGGAATAAACTAGAAATTCAGTGGGCGGAGCACTGGTTTTCCTAGGCCCCCGCCGTATTTAGAGGTGCAAGGTGTCAACATAAAGCACATGCCATGGCTCTAATAAAGGCTAAATCCAACTAGCATCCATCTTAATCTAACACTAGTCTCCTTGTTTCAAGTGATTCCATGGAAGATTTAGGACACAACCAACGAATAAGAGCAGAGCAAGTTTGTGACCCTTTGTTTGTTACCTCCTACAACACCTACATAGAAAGTGTAGTGGGGATTGTTACAGTTATTTTAATCACATCTTCATCTTAATTAGCACACTTGAGACAAGATTCCAATCAAGCTACTGTTACACAGTACATGTTACATTGAACCTTTGTCGGTGGACCCCCTGCCCGTTTTATTTCCAAGATTATTCCTTAATACCGATGAATTAGCACGTCCATGGTATTGTGAGAGTCGATAATGCATCCAAGATGTTACAATGCGTGACTGTCAGTAAACCCTGTGCAGGCAGTTCCTGGCTAGTGTTAGATCTCAATCCTAATGGGTGTTGTCGGATGATGAAATATCAAGTAGTTCAAATGGCGCGAAAAAGGGCCCTTGTTTACACAGGTTCATCATATGCTCTCCATATGTCCAGTGTTCTGTTTCCTTTTTTGGTTTGTGATCCAACATGTCCAATGTTCAAATTATGACAAGGTCATGTAAACATGGTGCTGTCGTGCTCGGTTTTTGGACTCGGATTCATGTGGGAAAGGATTTTGAAGCCAGCTCGAATTATGACTCTAAATTAATACCGTTATGGACCAGCAAGAGGAGATGGATGATGAGATCAAATTCTAATCTAAACTCAAAAGAGATTATGATTTTAATTAGAGTACAACTTCTAACAGGACTAGGAGGGGGGAAAGGCCTTTAAATGAGTACTCTTCTGGAAGAGCTTTAAAATCATCCTTGAAGCCGAAATAATTTAGAGAGGAGAGCAAAAGCTTTAAGGAGAAAAGTTTCATAATCCACTTCTTCAGTTTGGTAAACATCCTCATTTCTTTCTGTTGACATAGGAAAATTACCGAACTTGCACGTTCTTCTTGTAACTCTGATTGCTTCTCATCAAGGGATTTTTATGCTTTGAGTAGATTTCAACAAGTGGTATCAGAGTTGCTAGTATTTGAATCGGGATTCTCTCGTGCTTATAAAATGATTGATGATATGCTCGAGAGGAATTTGAGGATTTAAGCTAATGACATACAAAATTAATGACGATAAATGAGTTTGGAGTATAAAAGTTCAATGATAAACATATATGGCAAAGATGAGTAAAAAGACTCATAAAAAAGAGGTTGGGATTGATTGAGGGGAGATTTGAGGGGAGATATCTAATCTACCTATTAGGTTTATGGTTTTTAGTGATTTGCTCTCTAAATGTAAGCCCTCTTTATGAGAGTAGCCTTCATGAATTATGAGAAGGAAAAAAAACTGCATAAGAGCAACAAAAAATTAGAGGCAGTAATGGGGGTTACATCTCAATCTTCTCTCTCTTTAGGGGATTTCCTTCACATCTAGGAGGAGGAGGAGGAGGAGGAGAGGATCTTTTAGAGACATTCTCCTCCATTGATTCGTGATTCCTCACCGAGGAACTTGTTGAACAGGGGGTGATCTAGAACTTAGAGACCTTCTTTCGAGACGCTTTGGCAAGGCCATGGAGACGAACGACAATAATAAGATCATGAGGCTTCATTCAAAGATTGAGGTGGCGTCAAAATGTAATGTTCCATATGGGCTGTAAGATTTTATTATTCCCCTGCATTTATGATTCTATTTGATTTGATACATGTATGCTTTCTAGTTGCTATAGATATAATATCGTGACGACTAGATCTTGCATGTGATTGATTTTGGATATTAATACGTTATATTGATCATGCCCATGCACCCGTATAGGTTATCCAACAACCAGAAAACAATGACTGATGTTTCACTAACACAGAGACAAGGAGAGATTATAGATACAGAGTGAATACCTCGCAATTTCAGAACCTGAATCCACAACTAGAACTCCCAGAGAACTTTACAGATGAAGCTGGACAAGATGCTCAGACACCCGAGAGAGATCTGTCCATATGTATAGAGTTTTAATTCACTAATTCCCTAAAATCATATCAGATTAGTGATTCCTAAACCTCTAAATTCCATGCCAGACTCGCATGTGAGGTATCTTTCTCACAAACTGTAGCTTCTCTTCTTGATAACTTGCTTCAGTCTACACACGCACACACGCACATAGTTGCTTCTGTCAGTTCACTTCAAGAGTTCGTTAGTCTCCTGCCCTAAAGCCTTCCCGAACTTTCTATGGCTATCCTTGCTTTTCTTGACCGTCTTGTGACGTGCTTCTCCGCCTCCCTACACTTTCTCAACCTCTTCAAGCTTCTTTTTAAGGAAGCCATCTCCTTGTCATGCCTCTCTTGGAGCAACACAGCCTCCTAGCCAACACTATTGGTATTCTGCTTAACAAGAATCAATCTGACAACTAATTAAGATCACTGAGATATCAACAATCTAATTGGCCAGGTTGGCAAATATCAGGTGGGAAGTTTTCCGTTCAATAGACGTTCCTTAATTTAAGAACCACCTTTCAATTTCCTTCCTTGGTTAAACACCAATTAGACTGAATCTAAGTCAGTCACAATATACTGTTAAAGTATATCTCCTGTATAAAGGACTTAATCCACTTATACAGTATTTGGAGTGAGGTACGCTTAGAGCGAATCTCCTTAAGACAATTACGTCTCCCGCACCGGTGCTAACGGGATAATGGACGCTGGTCTCCTAAGATACAACACTCCTTCACGGTATTTGGATAGCACTACCAAATCACCGTACGGTCGAACCTTAGTCAACCAGTACCTTCACAGGATCGTTGAAGCAGCGGTACAAGGACAAATTTCAACTGAATATTTGCCTCTACTCTCTGGAGGAGCACCCACTGTTGAGGACGAAGGAAGGTTGAAGAATTTTTTCTTCAGAAGTACCAGATTCAGACAACAATTCTTATAAAAGAATCTGTTGAATTTTCTGATTCCTCTTTCAGAACAATTTTGCAGAATCTCCTTTGGAAGTCGATTTCCTACTTCACGCTAGAAGCCCAGTTCAGAACGCCTTCAGGTCAGAACTGTAGAGAAGAGAGAGATTATTTCTCTCTGTGAGTTGGTGTGTCTGAGAATGGAAATCTGGAGCACTATTTATAGCGCTCCGGAGGGCATTCTCGTCCGCCAGAAGTCAACAGTTGCGACGGTTTCGGACAGAACCGTCGCAACCGTTCAACTGTCCAACCGCACGGACGGTTTTCCGACAGCCGTTGTCGGGCGGTTCGGATCCGTTCGCAGACACCCGTTGGCGGGTGGGCTGGAGCGGATCGGGTTTGGTTCGAGCAGCGGAGTAACCCATACCCGCTACACCGGGTTCAAAAAGAACCAGGCCAGGTAGGGAACCCAAACCCAAACCCGAGCCCGACCCGGTCCCGGTCCTGGTCCTGGTGCCGAACCCGCCCGGCCCGGCTCCGGCGCCCGCCCGCCGGCCGCCGCCCCCAGCGCGGCGCGCGCACAGCACGCGCGAGCATAGTTCCCCTCCTTTTTCGCGCGCGAAAACTCCAAGTACCCAAAGGGCACGCCCTTTGTTCTCAATTTTCTCTATATATACACCACAAACTTCCATCCCATGGCCAATGTGGGACTAAATGCTTTTAGCTACCTTTAGTCCCATTTGGCTTTGAATTATGCAATCTTTGGACTTGAATATCTCATTCATTCGAAGTCGGAATTGAACATGTGAATATACCAAGTTCATCCCCAATGGAAGGAGAACACACTCCAACCATCATCCAATTGATTCGATCAACGGATCTTGCCATAATCGCTCAAAGATTCGCTTTTATCTTCTTCAATTCCAACAATCCCCCATAATGAATGGAGAATTCAAGGAAATGACACACAAAGAGACTGACTCTATTGTGAAATGTACTTGAGAAAAGAAACTGCATAAGATAGGTGAACTAGGTCTTGAACCTTCCATAGAGAAAGCTTTATCGGACTTACTGGCTAATCAGTGAACTAGGTCTTGAACTGTTAGCCGTTAGTATAAGCCAAGTCACAAGCTTCACACAGTGACTTTCCAAATCAACTTTGGTTCTCGGTTGTGTCCGTTTTGACCCTGGACATTCTTGGTTTCAGAGAGTATCTTTAGGGAATAACAGCCTCCATAGAAATTCCCAAAGAGCCGACCCAGCTCTATACTCACATAGGTGATGGACCTATTAAGAGTAGTCCTACTCTACTCCACTTGTTTAGTAACAAGATATAGGCATCATTAAAAGCGTTAAGCTTATCCTTAATCCACTTTGTAGAAAAGCACTTATTGCACCTTAGGATGGATTGGAGTCAAGCTCCCAAGTGCTTACTTGCTGAGTCAATCATAACTAGTTTTTTCCTCTTGAACTTAGTCCGTGGGATCTCCAGTCGCTAAGTGAGGTTTCCATTAAGCTGACTCGGTAAGGTTAGGCTTTTAGACCCATTCCCCTCGATGCGCAGTTTATACGCTATCCACTTAAACCTTTAGTAAGCGGATCCGCTAAATTATTCTTTGACGATACAAAGTCAATAGAGATAATTCTATTTGAGAGCAACTGCTTCAAGGTATTATGTCTACGACGAATATGTCTAGACTTACCCGTTGTTATAACATTTGTGACCTAGATATAGCTGCTTGATTATCGCATGTATACATATAGCGGGCACTGGCTTTTGCCATAATGGTATATCTTCTAAGAATTATCGAAGCCATTCTGCTTCTTCTCCCGGCCTTATCTAAGGCTATGAATTCCGATTCCATAGTGGAACGGGCAATACATGTTTGCTTAGAAGATTTTCAAGATACCGCTGCTCCTGCTAGAGTAAATACGTATCCGCTAGTTGATTTTGATTCCTCAGAATCTGCAATCCAATTAGCATCACTGTATCCTTCCGTACAGGTGATACTGTTCATATCTCAAGGCATATTCCTTGGTATGTGATACGTAACCCAATACTCTTAGTAGAGCGGTCCAATGTAGATCACTAGGATTGCTAGTGTATCTACTTAACTTGCTTACAGCGTAAGCAATATCGGGTCTAGTGCAATTCATTAAATACATTAGACTTCCGATAACCTGAGAATACTCCAACGGCGTATTCCAGTTCCTGTATTCTTATGAAGGTGGACGTGTGGGAGAAATGATTTGTATTCTCTTTTATCCCATGATCCTTGAATCTTTCTATCATCTTATCCACGTAGTGAGATTGAGATAGACTGATTCCATCTGGTGTTCTAGTAATTTTAATTCCTAAAATTACATCAGCAACCCCCAGATCCTTCATATCAAAACTGTTGGATAACATTCGTTTAGGGCGTGTTTGGATGTAAGGAATCGGAGTGAAGTGAGGAAGTGGGGAAGTATAATTGCTCATTTCCCTATCTATCCAAACACCGGAAAGGAAAATAAGAAAACCCCCTTTTCCCTTTTTCATCTCTCTTTTACACAACCATTTTCTCACTTCCAGAGTGCTACAGTTAATTTTGTGGTCATGTAAATCTCATTTATAATAAGTTATAGCATAAAACAGTTAATTTTTTGGTCATGTAAATCTCACTTGTATTCTAATTACAATCTATTTTTTATTTTTCTTAATTAATTTTTATTTTAATATTATTTTGCGGTCAACTTTGTGGTCAACTTTTCCATTTCCACTTTTCATTACCATCCAAACACCGGAAACGACAAAACATTTTCCAAACCACACTTCCCAACAACCATCCAAACACCAGAAAATTTACTACTCATTTCCCTTTTTTCAAAGGAAATAATCTTACTTCCTACTTCCTCACTTCACACCATTCCTTAAATCCAAACAGACCCTTAGTGGACTTAATAATTTCAATATTAGTCTCAAGTATCAACATGTCGTCTACATAAAGACAAACAATGATACATGCGTTTCCAACTGTTTTCGTGTAAACACACTTATCGCATTCATTGATAGTGAATCCATCTTTGATCATGACACTATCAAATTTCTCATGCCATTGTTTTGGAGCCTTCTTTAAACCATATAGGATTTTAGCAATTTACACACCTTGTGTTCTTGGCCCTTGACTTTAAATCCTTCTGGTTGCTCCATATATCTCTTCATTTAATTCACCATTTAAGAATGCAGTCTTGACATCCATTTGATGCATATCTAAGTTGTGCAATACTGCAATTGCAATTAACATCCGTATGGACGTTATTCTTGTTACTGGTGAATAAGTATCGAAGTAGTCAAGTCCTTCTTTTTGCCGATAACCCTTGGCTACTAATCTAGCCTTGTACTTATCGATAGATCCATCGGGTTTTAATTTTCGTTTGAAAATCCACTTACACCCAATTGGTTTACTGTCAGGAGGCAAGTTTACCAATTCCCAAGTATGATTACTTAGTATGGATTCTATTTCGCTATTTATAGATTCTTTTCACATTTGTGCTTCTGGGGTTGACATAGCCTCTTTAAATGTTTGAGGCTCGCTTTTAATAGCGTATGCTATAAAATCTGGACCAAAAGATTTTGAGATTCTAGATCTCTGACTTCTTCTTGGTTCAATTTCCACATTAACATTTCGTTCCTCGGGGCTTTCGTCCCTGAACGCCATCTCGTGTGTTCTTTTCCCAGAAGTCTTATCTGCTTCCCGTTTGTACGGAAAGATGTCTTCAAAGAACACAGCATTTCGAGATTCGATAATCATGTTTTCATGAATATCTGGTATTTCTGATTTATGAACCAGAAATCTGTAGGCACTACTATTCAAGGCATAGCCTATGAATACGCAGTCTATAGTTTTTGCTCCTAACTTAGTCGTTTTAGGTAATGGTGCTAGCACCTTTGCAAGGCCCCCCACATTTTGAGGTAATGGTAGGAAGGAGTTCTTCCATGCCATAACTCGAATGGTATAAGACCAATTTTCTTGTGGGGTACTCTATTTAGAATATAATTTGCAGTTAATAGAGCTTCCCCCCACAAGTTCTGCGGAGCTCCAGAACTTATGAGCATAGAATTAACCATCTCCTTCAAAGTTCTGTTTTTCCGTTCAGCAATTCCATTCTGCTGAGGAGTGTATGATGCTGTAGTTTGATGTATTATACCAAAACTAGCACATACTCACTAAAATCATTTGATTCATATTCTCCGCCTCTATCGGATTTTAGAATCTTGATTTTCTTGTTGAGTTGATTCTCAACTTCGGCTTTATATGTTATAAATATATTTATTGCCTCATCCTTACTGTTAAAAGATACACATAACAGTATCTTGTACAGTCATCGATAAAAGTAATGAAATACTTTTTACCGCCTCTAGTTGGCATAAATTTCAAGTCACACAGATCGCTATGAATTAACCCTAAGGTTCTGTATTTCGATCAATTGAGTGAAATGAATTTTTCGCCAACTTGGCCTCAACACAAATCTCACACTTGCGAATTTCTTCCAAGTTGAGTTTAGGAATACATCCCAGATTAGACAAGTTCTTTAATGACTTGTAATTTACATGCCCTAATCTAGCATGCCACAAAATAGGAGACTCAAGCAAATAAACAGAAGAATTTCCTTTATTTATAAGCTTCGGGTACAAATACACAGACTTTTTATCTACCACTGCAACATTGGCTTTAAAAGTCCATCAACAAGATAACCCTTTCCCATATACATCCCTCCCTAGTAAGTATAAATTTGTCGGATTCAAAAACCATTCTAAATCCTTTCTTACTAAGTATTGATCCGGAGATCAAATTCTTGCGAATGTCTGGAACATGAAGCACATCGTTAAGAGTAAGCTCTTTCCCCGATGTCTACTTCAGGATGACCTTGCCCTTTCCTTCAACCTTTGAGGAAGTTGAATTACCCATGAATAATTGCTCATCTTGCTCTAGCCTTTGATATTCTGAGAATAACAATTTCTCCGAGCAGATGTGCCGAGTAGCCCCAGTGTCTACCCACCAATCCTTATTGTTGGTTGTCAGATTCACTTCTGACACCACAGCTGAAAGACTTGGTGATTCATGGTTGGTCATGTTCGCCTGTGGGTGGCTCTTCTTGTTCTTTTTGAGGCGGCTGCGACATTCATTCGCCTTATGCCCCTCTTTGTTGCAGATGTAGCAGGTTCCCTTGAAGCGCATGTTCTTGCCTTCTTGGACCTTGCCTTTGTACCCCTGGGAAGTCTTCTTCCGCTTTAAGCCTTTGGAAGCTGACGCTTTCCCCTTTGAGTCCTCGATCACATTTGCTTTTGCTTCGTAGGAGTTCTTGCTGCTCCTTTTCTCGGACTTGCGGTTGTCCTCCTCGATACGAAGCCTCACAATGAGATCTTCCAACTTTAACTCCTTTCGCTTGTGCTTCAGGTAGTTCTTGAAATCTCTCCACGCAGGTGGGAGTTTCTCCACGATAGTAGCAACCTGAAAAGTTTCAGGAAGAATCATACCTTCGGCTTCTATCTCGTGCAAGATAAGTTGGAACTCTTGCACCTGACTGATTACAGTCTTGGTATCCACTATTTTGTACTCCAGAAATCGTCCTACGACGAACTTCTTGGTACCAGCATCCTCAGTCTTGTACTTCTTATCAAGACTGGCCCATAACTTCTTTGCCGTAGTGATAGGACTGTAGACATTGTAAAGAGAGTCATCCAGTCCATTTAAAACATAATTTCGGCAAAGGAAGTCACCTTGTGTCCATGCATCAGTTGCAGGCTCTGGTGGATCTTCTTGCAGGAATCTGGCCAGATGAAGAGTGGTCAAGTAGAAGAGCATCTTCTGTTGCCACCTCTTGAATTCTGTGCCATCAAATTTTCCTAGCTTCTCCGGCTTCGGTTAGGAAGTGGAGTAGGCATCAATGCTTGTAGCTGCTTGTTTGGTGCCTTGCTTGAGCTATCTTGATTAGTCTCAGACATTTTCTGCAAGTTCAAGCAGAACAGAAGTAAGAAACTTCAATATTAATTGTCTTAAGATTGTTGGTATTCTGCTTAACAAGAATCAATCTGACAACTAATCAAGATCACTGAGATATCAACATCTAATTGGCCAGGTCGGCAAATATCAGTGGGAGTTTTTCGTTCAATAGAACGTTCCTTAATTTAAGAACCACCTTGCAATTTCCTTCCTTGGTTAAACACCAATTAGACTGAATCTAAGTCAGTCATGATATACTGTTAAAGTATATCCCCTGTATAAAGGACTTAATCCACTTATACAGTATTTGGAGTGAGGTACGCTTAGAGCGAATCTCCTTAAGACAATTACGTCCCCCGCACCGGTGCTAACGGGATAATGGACGCTAGTCTCCCAAGATACAACACTCCTTCACGGTATTTGGATAGCACTACCAAATCACCGTACGGTCGAACCTTAGTCAACCAGTACCTTCACAGGATCGTTGAAGTAGCGGTACAAGGACAAATTTCAACTGAATATTTGCCTCTACTCTCTGGAGGAGCACCCACTGTTGAGGACGAAGGAGGTTGAAGAATTTTTTCTTCAGAAGTACCAGATTCAAACAACAATTCTTATAAAAGAATCTGTTGAATTTTCTGATTCCTCTTTCAGAACAATTTTACAGAATCTCCTTTGGAAGTCGATTTCCTACTTCACGCTGGAAGCCCAGTTCAGAACGCCTTCAGGTCAGAACTGTAGAGAAAGAGAGAGATTATTTCTCTGTTGAGTTGGTGTGTCTGAGAATGGAAATCTGGAGCGCTATTTATAGCGCTCCGGAGGGCATTCTCGTCCGCCAGAAGTCAACAGTTGCGACGGTTCGGACAGAACCGTCGCAACCGTTTCAACTGTCCAACCGCACGGACGGTTTTTCGACAGCCGTTGGAACCCAAGCCCGGACCCGAGCCCGACCCGAGCCCGGCCCGGCCCGGCCCTGCTCCGGCGCCGGCGCCGGCCGGCCGGCCGCCGCCAGTGGCGGCGCGCGCGCGCACGCATGTGCGAGCATAGTTCCCTCCTTTTCGCGCGCGAAAACTCCAAGTACCCAAAGGGCACGCCCTTTGTTCTCATTTTCTCTATATATACACCACAAACTTCCATCCCATGGCCAATGTGGGACTAAATGCTTTTAGCTATCTTTAGTCCCATTTGGCTTTGAATTATGCAATCTTTGGACTTGAATATCTCATTCATTCGAAGTCGGAATTGAACATGTGAATATACCACGTTCATCCCCAATGGAAGGAGAACACACTCCAACCATCATCCAATTGATTCGATCAACGGATCTTGCCATAATTCAGCTCAAAGATTCGCTTTTATCTTCTTCAATTCCAACAAACACAATCTCCTTCAGCTGGTCAGCCGGCGCCGGAGCTCTCTCCTCGATTATCTAAGCCTTCTTCTCAGCTACTGCAGCTGCATTCGTGTCCGCTCTAGGTTGTCTGTAGTTGCATGTTACGTGGTGGTAGGAATTTTAAGAAAACCTAGAAGTCATAGAGTCTACAAACTAGAAGATTGATAACCAGGCAAACCTAGGAGTCAGGGAGTCTACCATCAAAAGATCGATGACCTAGCAGGTCGAGTCGATGAGGGACTTAAAGTTCTCCCGGGTCAACTAACCATGATCGTAAGAACAAGGAGTTTAGGGCACAGTTAGATGCGCTAGAGGCGCGAGCGATGAGAGATTGGTCCCACACTGGGGACTACAGTGATTTAGAAGGAGATAGAGCGAGTCTTAGGGGTGACAATAGCACTAGGGGTGACAATGGAGATATGCATGATGTAAGGGACGATCATAGGAACACGCATGGTGATATAGATGATCGTAGGCACCGGCATTACAATAGGATGGATGATGTCACACGGAAGGTTAAAATTGAGGCTCCTACGTTTGATGGCACATACGACCCTCGGGTCTTTAGTGATTGGTTAGAAGACACAGACCATTATTTTGATTGGTACGGTATGGACGATTAACATTGGGTTAAGTTTTCTAGGATGAAGCTGGCCATTATTTTGATTGGTACGGTATTGATGATGAACATTGGGTTAAGTTTTCTAGGATGAAGTTGCAAGGGTCAGCCAAGATTTATTGGACGTCTGTAGAGAGACATCGTGCTAGGTTTATTAGGGTTCCTATAGAAACATGGGCGATTATGAAGGAGAAACTTATAGGGAAGTACTTACCCCCGTTTTATAGAGACCGTTTGTTAGAATTGTTGTCTAGGTTACGTCAGGGAGTTTGTCAGTCAAGGACTATATGACTAGTTTCGATGACTTGACTGCTAGGTGTGATGTCAGCGAGGACCCCAGGCAGTCTCTAGGTTTCACACTAGCTTGAGACCAGACAGCCAACACGAGATGCTTCCCCATCATGTGTCGAAGAGGCATTCCAGTTAGCTTTAGACATCAAGACTTATTTGAGAGCACCTTCAGACAGAGAGTTCAACTCTAAAGCTGGGAGTAGCTTAAGCTATAGTTCGATAACGCTGCTAAATCTAATACAATTGTCACTAACGACCTGAAGGGTAAGACTGTAGCTGGAGAGTCGTCCCAACAAGGTGCTATAAGTGTCAGGGTTCCGGGTATTTCACTTACCAATGTCCTAGTAGGTTTCTTTTGTAGATAAGATGCATGTCACCTACGTTGATGGCCTTGTAGGTCATTTGGGACTTGATGAGAAGATTTATGCTCCTGAGGAGGATTTTAGTGAACCAAGGATGTGTTGAGATACTAGTCTGCATGTCGTTAGGTGTCTGCTTGCTACACCTAAAGATGAGGTCGCCTTGTGTAGGACTAGCATATTCTATACCTACATCAAACATGGTAACAAGTCTTGTAAAGTGACAATTGATGGAGATAGCCCTGTGAATATAATTGTCAAATCAGTTGTAGAACAGATGAACCTAAGAGCTAAGCCTCGCTCACAACCATACAATGTTACTTGGGTAGATAAAATCGCACATTTTGTTACCCAACATTGTCTTAAGCCTATCCAACTCTCAAGCTATCAGATCGCATTTGGTGTGACGTCCTACTCATGGACGTTGCATATATTTTGCTAGGTAGGCCATTTGTACGACTTGGATGTGACCAGTTATGGTAGGTCTAACACTTATGCTTTCATGCTTAATAGGAAAAAGACAATGTGAGCACATTCTAGACCCAAGGGTAGTTATGAAAATCATAACAATGGGTCAGTCACTCTAAAAGCAAGCAAGAAATCATTCCACTTGTTGAATAAGAACTAGTTTCTTAGGGAGAATCAAAAGGAATGAATAGTGTACATAATAGTTCCCTATAGTGCCGAGTCTCCTAGTGAACCACTAAAGTTCCCCCTGAGGTTCGTCAAATTCTCACATATTGTTGTAATATCATGCCAGACGAGTTATTTGGCGAACTTCCTCACCTTAGAGACATCCAACATGTCACTGACATTGTGCCAGGGTCCACATTAGGTAGTTTGCCGCGTTATTGGAAAAAACCTTACCGACCACGTTGAGCTTAAGAGCTAGGTTGATGAGTACTGTGGAAGGACTTTTTTCGAGAGAGTCTAAGTCCTTGTGCCACTCCCGTATTGCTTACACTTAAGAAAGATGATAGTAGGAGGATGTGCGTAGATAGTAGGGCCATCAATATGATCGCGATCAAGTATATGTTTCTCATTCCTAAACTTGATGACCTATTAGATACAATGGTTGGATCTGACATCTTCTCCAAAATTGATCTTCAGAATGCATATCACTGTTGGGAAACAATCTGTATACTCTGATATCAATTGTTGTGATTTCAAGGGAGGATGCCCGTACAACCGGATCGATTGGGGCCGCGCAGCAGATAAGAACCACAGGATCTACTAAGACAACTTGAAAAGAGAATAAGAAGACATTCTAAAGTTGATAGAAAGCCAACACACAATATAACATGGTTTCACTGATCAAACAGATCGTGTGTACGTCCATGGGAGAAAAGGGGAGAAACTTTATTAAAACTTTGGGGGAGTATAATAAGAATACTTACACCTCACGCTGAGAAGTTACAAGCCCTTGATGGCCGCCAAGAACAGCGAACCCTTGTGGCTAAGCTTCTCTCACGAATTTTGCACCTAGATGAATTACACCCTTAGGAATTATAAATTCATGGGATTCTCTTGGAATACATTGAAGGCCACCCCTAAGGGGTATTTATAGACCATAAAACTCTCCTAGTCCTAAACAAAATTCTTCAATCAGAATAAAGAAAACTTGAATCCAACTCGGACTTAAAACACCTTCAATCAGAGTAAAAAAACTTGAATCCAACTCGAACTCAAAACACCTTAAATCAGAATAAAGGAAACTTGAATTCAACTTGGACACAAAACAGATCCAGAAAAGAAAACTGTCAAATCCGACATTAATCAACCTTCACGACGTATTCACATCATAATCCTAACAATATCCCCTTGACTTGAATACGTCCAAGTCCGAGAATAGCCACCATATTTCATGTGCTCGCATCCACGCACAATTGAGCAAACTTGACTTCATCTCCATCTCACTTCCTCTTCTCCATAACCCCTCATAGGGTTCACAACTTGATTAGCTCGAATAAGTTCAGGCCTAACCTGAACTTTATTACCTAATGATCTCTTTGATCTACACAAGATCTATGAGAATTTGCTCCACTATAGGAGTAACGATTTGGACTACCTTATTGCGCGCCTAGTCCCAATCTCCCTTCGGGGTAAAGTTGAACATCCGAGCTTGAATCCTTCGTAGTCTTCGATTGTTCAACAACCCCGCTTTTGAAGCCGAAGATAACTGCAATCCACCAACTATAACCTCCAAATTCTGCAACATATACACATTGCCGACACGTTCGGCTTGAAACATCACATGGACCTCTTTGGAAACTTCCATAAGATCATCTTTCAAACTGAAATAGAACCCTTCTCTATATAGGGCTCTAAGAGAGATGAGATTGTACTTTGATTCGAGAACATGACGAATGCCTTGAAGAGTAGTGATGCATCCATCATGAGATCAAAACTAGATTGTTCCTTCGCCAATCACTTTGCTTGTAACAGAATTCCCCACGAAGACTTCTCCCCCTTAAACTGAAGCTTATGAAGAGAACATCTTCCTATTGGAACTGATATATTGTGAATATTCAGAATCTATGACCCATCTTTGTTTCTAACTGGTCTGTCTGTAACAAATAGAATGTCGCACTGTTCTTCATCTCCTTTAACAAGTTTAGTGACATTAGCATAAGCCAACACTCAGATCTAATGTGCCCCTTCTTGTGACAATAGTTGCACGTCAAATTTTTGTATTTTGAGTTACCTGTGGAACTTCCATTCTCACTCTTCTCCCTTGAATAATGAACTTGCACGGAATCATCATGATGAGACTCACCCGTCAACTGGGTGTCAATTTTGTCCTTATTGAGCAGATGCTCCTTGACCTCATTGACCTTGTTTGTTGATTTGTCTCCATAGATAGCTTTCATAAAGCTCTTATACGAAGAAGGTAAAGAACACAGTAATAGAAGTGCTTGATCTTTATCTTCTATCTTAACCTCTATCTTATATAGATCATTGATAATAGAGAAAATTCTACAATGTGAGACTTGATAGGTATACCTTCATATATGCGGAGAAGAAATAGACGCTGCTTCAGAATCAACCGATTCGCCAACGACTTCTTCAGATAGTGGTCCTGAAGTCGCTCCCACGACGAGGACGTTGTTTTCTCTCCGCAGGAAACTCATCCAACACTTTGTCTGTCAAGAAAAGCTTGAATAGCTGCCAAAGTTTTCTCATCCAACTCCTGCCAAGTTTCTTCCTTCATATCTTGGGACCTTTTCTCCCTCCCGTTTGTGCTTTCTTCAATCCGTTCTGGGTAAGGATGGTGTTCATCCTAATCTGCCACCTGCTGAAATTGATGAAGCCATCGAAATTTTGAATATCGAACTTGATCGCAGACATCTTCAAGTTGACCTTGCTCTGATACTAATTGTTAGGAAATAATCTGTATACTCTAATATCAATTATTGTGATTTTAAGGGAGGACGCCCCCACGCCGATCGACTGGGGCGGCGTAGCGGATACGAACAACAGGAAGGCAACTTGAAGAAGAGAAGAAGATATTTCAAAGTAGATAGAAAATCAACACACAATATAACATCGTTCTACCGATCAAACAGATCGTGTGTACGTCCTCGAGAGAAATGGAGAGAAACTTTATTAAACTTTGAGAGAGTACAATAAGAATTACTTACACCTCATGCTGAGAAGTTACAAGCTCTTGATGACCGCCAAAAACAGCGAACCCCTATGGCTAAGCTTCTCTCACAAATTTCTGATCTAGATGAATACACCCTTAGAAATTAAAATCCAAACAAGATTTATTGATGGAACCTTTAAAAAAATTGAACATTTAAGTATTCCAATCAGAAATATTCTATGAACTATATTGTTGGAATTTAGCTTTATTCTCTGTTAGTCATTCAATATACTGTCAAAATACAGGTAGAAAAATATACATGTAGTCTGAACATTCTATATATACGGTAAAAAATCATCCATGTATATGGAGGGGATTGGAGCATGAGGAGGGGGCATAGGCTGGGCATGTCATCATAGTGGCGGGCCTCCGGGATTCTAGCGAGGGTTTCGACGTAGAGTGTTGAGTTGGATGTCGAACAAATAGTCCCCCATCGGCTAGACATGAGAATGATCTTGGGTATATAAGGATTTTGGCAACTTCACCTAGAAGGCTAGTCTTTTGAGATGGTGCCCCCAATTCTTTACAATTGGTATCAGAGCCATGCCCCGAACTTAGCTGAGAGTTGTGATTACGATGGAGCCATATGGTCTTCCAGTTGTGAAGAAAATGAGCTTGCAGGGAGACACTTTGTTCGAGAGGGATTGCTGAGTTGGATGGTCGAACAAATAGTCCCACATCGGTTAGACATGCGGGTGATCTTGGTTGGGTATATAAGGATTTGGGGGCAACTCCACCTAGAAGGCTAGTCTTTTGGGTGGTGCCCCAATCCCTTACAATTGTGGGATGGTGCCCCAGGTTAATATTCACTACTTGTGGGGAGATGATCTAAAAAGAGTTTTTAACTCTTGTTGGGAATAGCCCAGAGGTTTGAAGTTCATCTAGACCAAAGCAACACTTGAATTGTTGTAGTGCTTAATTATTGTCTTGACGATTTGTTGCCCTACCAAATTTTTTTGAAAAATTCCCTCTGCAGATTCCAAAGTGAAGGCAAAACACTCAAGATATAGACGTTTGGGCGAGATCAGAGTTTCACTATCGGAGAGGCATCCCAGAGAGGCATCTCGGAGTCGCTTCAAGATATAACCCGATATCACTCCGGAGTAGAGAACAAGGTAACTCAGAGTATCAGTTCGGAGTAGTCTGAAGGCCACGTCGAGATGAAAAGCAACTCAATTATGCTGGACAATTGTCAAGGGCAGTTTGGAAACCTTACACTTGTAATCCTACTTTTTCTCTATAAAAGGAGATACGTTGTCATCAGGGTTGGTCAATTGATAGTTGACAGTTTCCAATTTAGATTCTGAATTCGTTTCTGATCTGATTTCAGAATTTTTAGGTTTCTTCTCTTCTTGGATCTCTGGCTATATATTGAAAGGTGTTGTACCTTAGTTTGTAACTTGTATTGGTGATTTGATTAATAAGAACTCTCTTCCTTCTGCCCCAAGGACGTAGGCAAATTGGTGAACCTCGTTAAATCTTGTGTTCTCTACTTTTGTTTTCTGTTCTTGCTTTTGTGATTGTTCTCGGCAACTCTGATCTTGGTTTTAGATCTTCGGAAGATGGAACATGGAGGAGATCCGAGGAAGCTGGAGAGGGGTCGTTACGAGGAGGAGGAATGTTCAATTATCTCGTCGGCGGCGGTAGCAGAGAGGAACCGTCAGCAGCCTTAGAAAGAGTTTTAGCTCAATTCGATGTTCGAAAAAAAGATGGTACCAATGTCCCTTCATGAACTTGGAGGAGTGGCCGGCATTGCGGCCGCGGTTCAAAGTTATATTGGGGAACTTCGGTCGGATATCGGTGGTTTCAGGCGGTGCACCACCGGCCGAACTGTACCATTTTGAATTAACTAACACCAACAGAACAGAAACACTACATTGTTATTCTTATGTACCTACGCTATGTATGTATTGTATGTTAGTTGGAAATTACTTTGTAATCTTTAGCTGAAAATAAACTTTTTACGGATTTTTTGCTCGTACATCTGTACATGGAAGAATTGTGATGAAAAGTTTTTGACTGATTCACTGATTAATCAAAATCATAATCATATGTTTGTATGTAAATGGTAATTGTACGTGAGTAGCTCTGAGTGTCATTTTTATTTCAAGTAATTAAAACTAACTATCATAATAAACAATTTTAATTAATTAGGAAACATATTCTCTAATTGGCATTAACAATAATCTCTTAAGGTATTTGTTGGTACGTGTATTTTTTAGCATAGAGGATTTGGCGCAAGATTTGCAATTTCAATACAGTCTTCATTCTGTCCTGTGCTATCTGTTAAAGATATCAATGACAACACGTGACTCATGTGAAACATGTGATCCATGTGAAAGACACCCCTCATGAAATTAACCAGATCCTAAAATCTCTCTATGATTATAGGAACACATGGGACTCATGGGATTCATGCACCATGTGTTTCTCATTCTTTCTCTCAGTCAATGTTTTCCTATTCTTTTTCTCAGTCAATGTTTTTCCATTGTATCTCCTAAATCAGTGTAAACATGTGATCAATATGTGTGTGTGTGTGTGTGTGTGTTATACAACTAAGAACCATAGCTAATGATATCTTGTCTTTGCACAAATAAGCCTTCTTCTTCTTCTTTATCTTGGTATCAGAGGAACTCCTGTACCATGTTGAGTATTTCCTCTTCATCTTCATTCACCTCCATCCAAAAACTTGCATCCATGGTTACTCCCAATCCCAACATCACTCATTTTCTAAATGTCAAACTCGACAAGGGAAACTATCTACTGTGGTGTTTCCAGCTCCTTCCTCTTCTCAAGCTCCACGATCTCGAAGGCCTCGTCGACGGAACCTCTTCGTGTCTGGTTCGGCTCCTTCCTTCTATCGAGAAGGATGCTCAGCCCACTATCAATCCAGAATACACTCGCTGGATCAAGCTTGATCAGATGCTCTTATGTTGGCTTATCTCCTCGCTCACTGAGGCTGTTCTTGCTCATGTCGTCGGCCTCACCACATCTCGTAATGTGTGGTGCTCTCTGGAGTGAATTTTTGAGTCACCGTCCAGAGCTAGAGTGCAACAACTTAAATATTAGCTGCACACCGTCAAGATGAGCACCTCTTCTATGTCAGAGTACATCCAGTCTGTCAAGTCCATCATGGACAACCTGACGAAAGTGGCTAATCAAGTTGCCGACTCCGATCTCGTCTCTACCTTGCTCAGTGGTCAGTCTCCTGAATATGACTCGTTTGTCACCTCCATCAACACACGAGTCGACGCTATACTGTCAGAAGAACTCATCGGCCTCATGCTTAGCCAGGAGATTTATCGTAAAATGTGCTATCACTTCATCAAACTCCACAACCTTCGTCTCCCCTTCTCCTGCGGTTCATACTGTTTCCCGCACTCCAAGCTACCATTCAGCTCCATCTTCTTTCCGTGGTCGTGGATATGGCCGAGGTAGGGAGCGCGGTTGTGGTCGTGGGCGTTCCTTCTTACCGCTACATCAGTCCGCCGGTGACCGACCTCAATGCCAGATCTGCAGTCGTTTTGGCCATTATGCTAATCAATGCTACAATCGTTATGATGATTCGGCTAGCCCAACTGCTCTTCTCCATTCTTATGAGAATAGTCCAGTCGATCCCAACTGGTATGTTGACTCCGGTGCCACTCATCACCTAGCGGCTGACATTGTGAATCTGGCGGTTCACTCCGAATATCAAGGACCCGACAGAGTTCGCATGGGTAACGGGACAGGTTTGCCTGTCTGAGCTACTGGTGCTTCTTTATTGTGTTCTCTTGTTTCTTCCTTTGTCTTGAAAAACCTTTTACATGTTCCTGATATCATCAAAAATCTTTTGTCTGTTAGTCAATTTACTGCTGATAATAAAATTCTTCTTGAATTTCACCCTGTCTACTGCTGGGACACCTTAAGGATGGCATGTATGTCTTCTCCCTGGGGAATCATAACTTCACTGCCTCTCCCCAGGCTCTTCTCAGTGAGCATGCATCTTCCTCCGTCTAGCATGAGCACTTAGGTCATCCCTCCACCAGAGTTGTCTCTAGTGTTTTATCTCAACATCAGCTTCCTTTCCTCCCTGACCATGCTGGTACCCCTCTCTGCATCCCTGTCAGCAAGGGAAAAGTCACCGTCTCCCTTTTTCTTCATCTTCCACGATTGCTACTGCTCCGTTAGAGCTTATTCACTCCGATCTATGGGGTCCGTCTTCTGTGTCTACTATAAGTGGTCATCGCTATTATATTGGCTTTGTAGATCACTACAGTAAGTATGTTTGGCTTTATCCTTTAATAAATAAAAGTGATGCTTTCTCCGTTTTTTCTTGAGTTCAAAATTCATGTGGAAATTTTTTTTGGGCATTCCATTATAGCACTCCAAACTGATGTTGGTGGCGAGTTCATCAAATTTAAACATTTCTTGTCTTCTCAGGTTTTTGCTCATCACTTATCTTGTCCACAAACTAGTGACCAAAACGGCACCGCAGAAAGAAAGCACCGCCTCCTCGTCGAGACCTGCCTTACTCTTCTGGCTCGGTCAAATGTTCCATTCCATTACTGGCCTTATGCTTTCCAAACCGCCTCATTTCTCATCAATAGAATGCCCACCCCGGTCCTCCATAATCTATCTCCCTATTAGAAATTATTTCATAAAGCACTTGACTACCTTTCCTTACAAATTTTTGATTGTGCTTTCTACCCTCATCTGCGTCCATACCAAACTCATAAGTTTAGTTTTCGATCCAGTCAATGTGTTTTCTAGGTTACTCGGCTTCGCATAAAGGTTATCAATGTTTGCATGTCCTCTCTGGTCGTATTTACATCTCTCGGGATGTTGTGTTCGACGAATCTTCCTTTCCTTTCCATTCTCCTCTGCCTCCCTTTCTCCCCCTACTCCCACGTCTTCACCACCGATCCCTATCTCCACACCACTGTTACCTTCCATTGTTCCAGTCCCCTCTTCTCATGTGGGCCCCACTATTGACTCTTCTCCTCCTCCACTACCACCTCCATCACATACTCCTTCTCCACCACCTCCACCAGCACCCGTCGATGAGTCCTTCTCATCATCTTCATCCTCAGGCTCTCCCAGTCCCCCTCCTATCAGGACCCACCATATGGTCACCAGAACACAGGATAACACCAGAACACTAAAGGTCTGGCTAGCCACCCGGTATCCCATGCCTACCTGTCTCATGGCTCACTTGGCTACCATTCCTGTCGAGCCCACATGTTTCATACAAGCTTCTAAAGATCCCAAGTGGCGCCAAGCAATGGACACTGAGATGAATGCCTTGCTTAAGAATAAAACCTGGTCCCTTGTGCCATACCACCCTACCATGAATCTGGTTGGTGCAAATGGGTTTTCAAGTTAAAACATAAATCTGATGGTTCTGTTGAAAGGTATAAGGCCCGCCTGGTGGCTAAGGGTTTTCATCAATGACTAGGATTAGACTATGGTGAGACATTCAGTCCAGTCATCAAAGCGACCACTATCCGTACCGTGTGTAGTCTGGCCGTCTCCTAGGGATGGTTTATTCGACAGTTGGATGTGAATAATGCATTTTTTACAGGATTTTCTTACTGAGACGGTCTACATGGAACAACCTTCGGGATTCATCAATTTTGCTCATCCCAATCATGCATGCAAGCTTCACCGCAGTATCTATGGCCTCAAACAAGCTCCACGGGCATCGTTTTCTCGCCTTAGCAGTTATCTAGTCACATTGAACTTTGTGGGCTCCAAGTCCGACACGTCTCTCTTCCTCTGACGGATCGAGACAGATCTTCTTCTGGTTCTTATCTATGTGGACGACATCACCATCACAGGCAATGACTCACAGGCTGTCACTCGTCTTATTCAAGAACTAGGTTGGGAGTTCTCATTAAAGGACCTCGGCCCACTGCACTATTTCTTGGGTGTGGAGTGTCACCGTACACCCTCAGGTCTATTTCTCTCTCAACAGAAATACATCCGTGACTTACTTCTCCGACTCAAGATGGATGGTGTCAAGCCTGTCAGCTCGCCTATGGCCACTTCCTGTAAGCTCTCCAAGATTGTTGGCAAGTCTCTCTCTGACCCCTTTGTTTATCGAAGTATTGTTGGGGCTCTACAATACCTAAGCTTTACCAGACCCGATATTGCCTTCTCGGTGAACAAGGTCGCTCAGTTCATGCAAGCTCCAACCGATGAGCATTGGAGCGCTGTAAAATGGGTCCTCCGTTACCTCAAATCTACCATACAACATGGCATTTTTCTCTCTCGTCATTCTTTTGTACAGCTTACTGCTTACACCGGAGCAGATTGGGCAGGGTCGATCGATGATCGAAAATCTACCAGTGGCTATTATGTCTTTATTGCTACAAATCTCATTTCTTAGAGCTCAAAGAAGCAGTGCACTGTGGCACGATCTAGCACTGAGGCAGAGTATAGGGGCATGGCCAATGCTACAACAGAGGTCGTTTGGTTGCAGTCATTACTTCGTGATTTAGAGTCCGCAATCTCCCCCGATAGTTCTCTATGACAATCTCGGTGCAACATATCTCTCGATCAATCCTATTCGTCACTCTCGCTCCAAACATGTTGAGATCGACATTCATTTTGTGAGGGACTATGTTGCCAATGGAGTCCTGGATGTTCGTTTTGTCAGCACTAAAGACCAACTAGCAGACATCCTTACTAGGCCTTTGAGCTCATTAAGGTTTTCTATGCTGAAGAACAACCTCTCGGTTCTTTCGAACCCGCTTCGGTTGCCGGGGGGGGGGTAGAGATATCAATGACAACATGTGACTTATGTGAAACATGTGATCCATATGAAAGACACTCCTCATGAAATCAACCAGATCCTAAAATCTCTCCATGATTATAGGAACACATGGGACTCATGGGATTCATGCACCATGTGTTTCTCATTCTTTCTCTCAGTTAATGTTTTTCTATTCTTTCTCCCGGTCAATGTTTTCCTATGGTATCTCCTAAATCAGTGTAAATATGTAATCAATATGTGTGTGTGTGTGTGTGTGTGTGTGTGTGTGTGTGTGTGTGTATATATATATATATATATATACACACAACCAAGAACTATACCTAATGGTATCTTGTCTTTACACAAATAAGCCTTCTTCTTCTTCTTCTTTATCTCTATCACCATGCATTGCAGGGAATTGTGATTTGATGAATTAAAGACAAACATTATATATAGTTATTCAAGATTCATACTGGAAACGAACGCACACGAGTAGGCTTGTTAGTTTTATTTATGATTATCAAGTCCTTGTCACTAAATCAAAACTTCAGACTTGCAGCTAGGGTTTTCCATCAATGAAGAGAACTCAGATTTATCGACAAGAAAATCCTTCAAAGTGCTTAATGAACATGAGGCATCCAAACGTATCCAATTTGATTATGTTTCATCTCTTCTATACTTTTTCTCTGTGAGCACAGGACAGATATAAAAAACTAGACCTAACCCCAGTTTCGGAACCAACGATTCCAGTTTCAAAACCATAGTTCCCGGTTCCTCCAAATGAGGAACCAGAACCAGACCAGGGCTGGCCGGTTCCGGTCCCAGAACCTTCCGGTTGCACTTTCAATCCCGTCCGGTTCCAGGTCCCATGCATCAATGTGACGACCCAAATTAAAAATAAGAAACCTAAACCGCACTAACTTTGGGCCGGTTCCGGTTCAGTTCAGAACCAATTGCTGACCGGTTCAGTTCCAGTTCTGGTTCATGAGACCCAGTTCCGACTCGATTCAGCGGTTGAATTGGAACCGCGGCCGGGTCTACTAAAAACTCCAAGGCACATCCTTTATACTTAGCTCCATAATTTTATATGTAGAAAACATCTACTTTTTCTTTTTGGTATCTGATTGCCCATAATATAATTCAGTGGAATTGTGAAAGCAACTGAGCAAACAAGTACGGATATGATTCTGCGAAACAAAGGCCAGATATTGGACATCCCATTGTGTTGACAAACAGTTGTCTACTCGTTGTATTCATTAATTAGACTTTGTGAAAATGAGATTTGCATTATAAGTTTAAATTTTATTGTCGCACATATATTCCTCGTTCCATTTTCTTTTTGGTGAAAGAAATAACTCATTTATTTCATGGTTTCCTCTCAAGTCGAGTTTTCCTCTACATTTTAAAATTTTTATTAGTTTTCTAACACGTGCAAAGTGCACGTTTACGCAAAAATAGAAATCTTTTACTTCACTTTTAACATTAATTTCTCCACAAATTCTCACAAGCAATTAATAATTTTTCTCAAGTTATAAGAAAAATGTAATAATGATTTTCTTTTCAATTATCAAAACAGCGTACCAAACAGTTGAAATCTTCCAGTTGTCCACATGAATTGCTACACTTCACAAAACACCACCTCTCTCTCTCTCTCTCTCTCTCTCTCTCTCCAGTTCATCTCAAATTGCTATTTTCTTTTTGTTAAAGAAAACACTTTTTTTTCCTTCAACTATTTCAGTCAATTTAGACATCAATCAGTTATCGACTGTGCCTATTCTTTTCATTGTGTCATCAATTTCTTCATCATCTTCTCCACATCAATTGACAATCCAAGAACTTACTTCAAGACATCCATTTTCTCCATGCGTGTGCTAGCCATCAAAGCCTACAAAACACAAAAAAAGATCACAAATGGTGACATACGTTAAGAAATTTAATTTCGCTTAATCTAAAAAAAAAAAAAAGTATATACAGAAAGAAGAAAAAGAACATAGCGAGGAGTAATCAATCTAGTCTCACCTCTCTTTCCCAGTCGCATCGAATTGTAATGCATGCTAATATCAACGTTTGAATGGCTGTTCCACCAATCATTCCACCCCAAATCCCCTACATTTGCAAATTTTATACGCTTATAATAATGGATAACTTCTCTTAAAAAAAAAAATGAGAAGAAAATAAGAAGAATATGAAGAAGAAAACGAAGAAAATAATAGAATCGCACATATAGCAGACATATTTCAAGAATAAAACTCCGACCTACTAAGTTTTGAAGTCACATTTTGACAACATATAATTCGCAGTCCTAAAATCTAATCTAATAATCCTTGAGTTTTTTTTGAAATACTTTAAGAATTGTCAAGTGTTTCCAAACGATACACAAACCAACAAATAATTAAAAGTAGATGAACTGTAATGTCCCTTACTAGATTTGGAAACACTGTATTCCTTTTTGTCACAACATCCCTCTTACCACCATGAGAGCACGGAGAACCTCTTGATAGGGATGGCATTCCCCTCTCTGATCTTAACAATACTAAGGTCAACACATTGAACAAACGAGATAGAATTGAAGCAAGAAGAAGGACATCAAAACATGCATGGTTCGACAAAACCCACACTTGCCCACATGTGGCTCCGCCATTGAAGCCTACCCACACAAAACGAGGTGCTCCACTAAATGCGAGACACAACCCCAACACTTCTTGCTCACGACCCCTTAATAAACTGAACACTTAGTGTTGAAGCAGTGAGCTTCTAATGTAAGAGATGACAAGTATAAAGAGAGATTAAACAAATAACAATAATAAGCTAATTAAAGAGGACAACACGCCAAGGATTTATCGTAATTCGGTCAATGTGACCTACATCCACGGGAGAAAACAGCAAGTGGAATCCACTAATCAAAAGAGAGAGAATACAAGAGATTATAACTATATCTCACTCAACCAAGACCCACAAAACCTAATTTACAAATAGGAACAAATGAAGAGGATTTAACAAAGAGGACTCTATCTTTTTCCTCCCTACTAATCTTTTACTTCATTCTCCACCCCGTAACCCCTCTCATTTAGGAAAAACTCGCCCATCAACATCACATAAATAAACAAATTAATAAATGCTTAGGGTGGCCATAGCATCTCTTTAGGGTGGCTAAATCTTTAGGGCAGCTACTTAATGGATTAGGGTGGCTACTAATCAATTAGGGTGGCTACTTAATGGATTAGAGTGGGTACTAATCCATTAGGGTGACTAAAAAAAAAAATCAACAAATGTGGGGTACTTTGGGAGGTGTGTATGTCAAGTCATTGTCAAAAATCTCCACCATGACTTGAATACACAACAAGTTTCTTCACTTTAATTTGAATTGTATTAAGCGTTCTTTGAATCATTGCTGTCTTTTTTAGTCCCGATGGGCTCAACTTTTGCATTTTGAACACCAAGTAAATCGAGACAGTGCTCAAACTTGCGCAAAGGTACGAGTTTTGTCTTCATATCTGCAGGGTTATTTGCAGTACCAATTTTTTTTAATTTTGATGACTTTAATTTCTCGAATGAAATGATACCTGACATCAATGTGTTTGGTTCTCTCATGATATATTTGGTACTTCGTCAGATGTATAGCACTCTAGCTGTCACAAAATACCGTAGTTACTCCGTGGTGTAAGCCGAGATTTTCAACCAAACCTCTTAACCAAATAGCTTCTTTCACTGTCTTTATCACTGCCATATACTCTGCCTCTGTAGTAGACAAAGCAACTGTCAACTGTAAAGTTGCCTTCCAACTAATAGCATAATCTGAAAGAGTGAAGCATAACCTGTCAGAGATCTCCTTCTATCTACATCACCCGCAAAATTTGAGTTCGAATATCCAACAATTTTGCAATCAGAATTAGTTCTCATATCAAAACACGGACCAATATTAGTAGATCCTTTTAAATATCGCAGAATCCATTTCACTGCCTGTCAATGTCTCTTCCGAGCCTATCCATATATCTACTCATTACACTGACTGCATGTAAAACGTCTGGTCGAGTGCACACCATAACATACATAAGGTTTCCAACTGCATTGGCATAGGGAACACGAGACATATACTTCTCCTCTTCATTAGTTTGAGGAGATAAATCTGCTGAAAGCTAAAAATGAGCAGCAAGTGGAGTTTTCACATGTTTGGCATCAAGCATGCCAAATATCTCTAACACTTTCTCAATGTATTTCTTCTGAGATAGTAATAATTTTCCTTCTTGTCTATTCCTGTTAATTTTCATTCCCAAAATCTTCTTCGCTGCTCCCAAATCTTTCATCTCAAACTCTTGTTTGAGTTGAGCTTTCAATTTATCAACTTCAGACATATCTTTAACTTAAATATCATTACTTAGGTGACTGCTTCAAACCATAAAGAGATTTCTTTAACCTGCACACATGGTCTTCTTTGCCTTCAATAACGAATCCCTCTAGCTGATACATAAAGATCTGCTCTTCAAGCTCGCCATGAAGAATAGCTGTTTTTACATCAAGTTGCTCGAGCTTCAGATCGAACCAAGCAACCATGGCTAGCAACACGCGGATAGAGGTGTGCTTCACAACTGGAGAGAATACTTCATTGAAGTCAACACCTTCTGTCTGACTGAAACCTTTGGCTACCAAGCATGCTTCATATCTTACAGACTAAGCACCAGAAATTCTTTCTTTCTTCTTGAAGACCCATTTGCAGCCAATAATTTTTTGTCCCCTGGGCGGCTTCACTAACTCCTATGTTTGGTTCTTGTGAAGAGATTTCATCTCTTCAGTCATAGCAACAGTCCATTCTGCAGCTTCATCAGAACTAATAGCCTCCTTGTAGGTAGAAGGCTCTGGAATCTCAATTGATTACTTAGAGCATAAGCGACCATATCTACATAGGTGTATCGCTTAGGTGGACGAATCTATCTTCTTGCTCTCCCGGTGGCAATACTGTGCTATTGCCCTTGCGGTGTATCATCACCTGAAATTGAACCTTGAGCATCATCGACTGGTTCAATGTGTGTGCTCTCTTGCACTCCTTCTGTAACTTTGCTCTCAAGCTCCACCTGCTTGCTTGCTTCTTCTCCTGAACCTGTAGAATCAACAACAGACTCCTTTCTCGGTTGAAGCATGTAATTTTCATCAAAAGTAACATCCCTACTGATAATAAATTTAGGTGACTTAAGATCAAGACACCTCAACCTATATCTCTTCACCCCAGTAGCATAATCAAGAAATATAGTTTTCTTTGCCCTAGGTTCAAGCTTACCATCATTTATATGAAAATAAGCAGGACAACCAAATACTCATAAATGAGAGTAATTAGCAGGGGTACCAGACCATACCTCCTCAGGAGTCTTAAAATCAATAGCTGTAGAGGGAGAACGATTTACTAAATAGGAAGTTGTATTTATGGTCTCGGCCCAAAAGCATTTTGACAAACCATCATTAGAGATCATATACCAGGTCTCTCCAACAGCGTCCTATTCATCCTTTCTGTAACTCCATTTTGTTGTGGTGTGTCGATTGTACGATGCTGCACAATTCCTTTATTTTTGAAGAATTGATCAAAATCTGTGGAATAAAACTCCATTCCATTGTCGGTCCTGAGGAGCTTCACCTTCTTTCTTGTTTGCTTTTCAATCATAGCCTTCCATTGCTTGAAGGTAGCAAACACATCGCTTTTATGCTTGAGAGGATACACCCAAACTTTTCTAGAATAATCATCAATTAAAGTCAGAAGATAACTAGCTCCACCTTTCGATGGAATTGAGAGGGACCCCAAACATCTGAATGGATGTAGTCTAAGGTGTCATTAGTCCTGTGAACATCTGTACCAAAAGAAACTTTGTACTGCTTGCCAAAAACACAATGTTCACAAAAGTCAAGCTTCCTTGTTTTCTGGCCACAAAGCAAACCTTGCTTACTCAACACATGTAGTCCTCTCTCACTCATATACCCTAACCGTATATGTCACAAACAAGTGGTATCTAAGTCTGGGTCTTCTGACATTGACACAGCAGCATCACCTGTCACCGTGCTACCTTGAAGGATATAAAGTGTATTCACCTTCTTTCCTTCATCACAACAAGAGAGCCTTTGCTAACTCTCAAAACTCTACCTTTAGCTGAAACTTATAACCGTTGGAGCAAGAGTGCCAAAAAAAATAAATTTTTCTTCAAATCTAGCACATGCCGAACATTACTCAATGTTACAATACCGTCGCGCATCCTAATCTGAATTGACCCAATACCAATTGTCTTACAGGGCATGCTATTTCTCATTAAGACATTATCACCATCAATTGGCTGGTAGGTCACAAACCAGTCCCTGTAGGGATATATGTGATAAGACAACCTGACTCATGAAACAACTCATCTCGTGAACGGACATCAAAGACGGTAACTGAAAGAACCTCATGTGATGTGGAGGCTTCTTCTGCAACACTAACAACCGAAGATTTCTCATCTTGAGATTTCCTCCTAACAACTTCTTTTTTTCTTTAAGCTTAAAACAATCTTTTTTAGTTTCTAAACTTATGACAATAGTGACACTCAACATTTTTTCTTAACCTAGATTTAGATCTAGATTTCCTCGAGATTTTTCTCGACCCTTCTTTGTACGACCATGGACGATAAAGCCTTCAGCTTGATCCTCACTTCCTACAACTGACATCTTCTGTCTTAACTCCTTAGAATGTAAGGCTGATTTGACACCCTCTAAAGAAAGTGTATATCTACCATAGAGTATACTATTAAAAAAAATTCAAAGGAAAGAGGCAATGAGCATAATAAGATGAGAGCTTGATCTTCTTCATCTATTCTAACATCAATTTTTTCAAATACATAAGAATTTTATTAAGCTCATCTAAGTGGTTTTTAATTGGCATACCTTCTTTAATGCGAAGGTTGAAGAGGCGCTGCTTCAAATAAAGCTTGTTGGTTAGGTACTTTGTCATATACAAGCTCTCTAATTTGAGCCACAAACCAGCGGCGGTATCTTCATCGGCAACCTCCCGCAAAACTTCGTCGGCTAGACAAAGTTGTATGGTATTATGCGCCTTCATCTCGAGTTCTTCCTTTTCGTCTTCGAACATGAATTCTGACAACTTTGTCCTTACCGGACAAGACTTTCAACAAGCCTTGTTGCACCAAGAGAACCCGCATTTTGACTCTCCACAAACTGAAGTTATTCCTCCTATAGAATTTCTTTACTTTGTACTTTGCCGAAACCATCTCGAAACCCACAAGAAAATAACACTAGCTCTGATACCAGTTTGTTGAAGCAGTGGCCTTCCAATGCAAGAGATGGCAAGTATAAAGAGAGATTAAACATATAACAATAATAAGCTAATAGAATTAAAGAGGACAACACGTCAAAGATTTAATGTGGTTCGGTCGATGTGACCTACGTCCACGGGAGAAGATAGTAAGAGAAATCCGCTAATCAAAAGGGAGAGAATACAAGAGATTACACCTCTAATCTCACTCACCCAAACCCACAAAACCAATTTACAAATAGAAACAAATGAAGAGGATTTAACAAAAAGGACTCTCTCTTTCTTTTGCTCCCTACCAATTTCCCACTTCATTCTCCACCACGTAACCCCTCTCTTATATAGGAAAAACTCGCCCATCAACATCACATAAACAAACAAATTAATAAATGCTTAGGGTGGCCATAGCATCTCTTTAGGGTGGCTACTAATCCATTAAGGTGGCTACTTAATGGATTAGGGTGGCTACTAATCCATTAGGATGGCTAAAAAAAAAATCAACAAATGCGGGCTACTTTGAGAGGTGTGTATGTCAAGTCATCGTCAACACTTAGGCTGTAGGTAACTTGGATCCGTTTCTTAACTATCGACTTATTAATTGTTCTAGAATATGATATACTACCTTCTTTGCAAGTTAAAGGTGGGAAAACAACTCCATGCCTTCAGAAAGAAAATTTCTCATTGTTTACACCTCCTTGTTTTGAACAAGTGACCTTTCCCATCTTAGCTGCCTTTATGTTATTCTCTCCACAAACCAAGCCACATTTGATTGGTTCATGTTGCTATAAAGTATGATCTTGACCATCATCATCTAATTATTTCCCCATCAAATTAGCTCTGCCACGGACATGGTTCAAAGTCGAGAACGATGTAAAAAGAAAAATTTGCAGTCCACATTTTATGATGGATCATCTGCCTTGATGTCCACAGTTCGAACTGGTCCCCAACCTAAAACCAAGTCGCAAGTATAAATCCAAATTTGGACCACCATGTTAATAAACTGGACCCAAATCCAAATTTCAACCTCCATGTGGTTAAAAGGGGCCCAAAACAAAACTCAAATCAAGTTCTGACCTCCACGTCGTTAAAAGGGTCACAAAACTCAAACTCAAATCATGTTCTGATCTCTACGTCGTTGAAAGGGACCCAAGCTCAAACATTCTTTTGTTGGAATGATCGAGAGAAAAACCCTGTCACTTCTGATATTCTTCAGATTCTGTCTTAAGAGCGCGTGTGGGTATGGTTTCCCTCAAATGCACGTGAAAACTCCAAGTATCAAAAGGGCACACCCTTTATTTCAATCTTTTCATATTTAAATCCTTCAACTTTTCACATCATACCCAACGTGGGAACTCAAGTATTTTAACTTCTTTTAGTCCCCTCTAGCTATTGAATTAGGCTAACTTCCATCTTGAATATCTCATTCATTTGGAAACGAAATTGAACATGTGAATATACTACGTTCATTCCCAATAGAAGGAGAACACACTCCAACCATTATCCGTGTGATTCTATCACGGATCACGCCTCAATTCAGCTCAAAATTCACTTAAAATTTATGTTACCCAACAAAATCATCATACAATTGAAGTTCGTGCAGCTAGGAAAAGGAGGCAATATGATTTGCTATATAATGAATCCAACTCGTCTATTCAGATCAAATGCTTTTCATATTTGAGGCATAGAACAAGCCTATGAGACACTTGGAATCACATTTGTAAGTTATCACAACTGCAAACATAGTTACAAACATTCTTTTTATGTAATGTGTAATGTTTTCAGAACTTGATAGTTTTTGCTGATTGCCTTACCAAAGTCTAAAAGGAAAGGAATAAATTTTAAATTACATGGATTAATGTAGAAAAGGGCATCAAGATGACAAGTGAACTAAATCTGCCCTAATATTTATTCAGGCAACATTGAATTATAGCATGAAGCAAAAATAAGAATCATTATTCTTGTGACACCCAAGGAGTCCTGCTTTTGAGGCTATAAACCAAGTGAAGGACTTGGAACACTTTATCTGACTACTCTAGAAGCACCATAGATGTATTTATCTCTTTGAAGTCATTATCAGTCCTTGGTTAAATCCATATAATACCGGTATATTCACTGTCTCCTTTTTCTGTAATTAAGCTGGATGCTGCAGTTTATTTATTTTACGTAGATTTCTATAAGACCAGTCACAAGGTTCCAACCCCCAACAACTATATACAAGAACATAAAAGGTGAAAAAGCATATTTGTACAAAGAAAACAAAAGAAGGAAAACATACCAAAACTCCCAAGTTGAAGACCCATCCCATGAGGACTCCTACAGGAATCCCAATTAAATAGTAGGTGCCAATGTTGACATATGCTACCATTGCTTGCCATCCTGAACCAACAGCAACGCCTGGGAGAAGGAAAATTAAAATGACTTCAATTTAAGGCGAAAACAGAATCGGTTTTACATTTAAAGAAGATACATTCATATAACATGATAGCCGGTCATCATAAAAACAATTAGGAATTGAATATATCTCAAAAGTAGACAATATGTCTGGTAATTGAGTTGTATCTGGCTGGATAGCTACATATCAAGTTTTGTAACTGATCCCATGATAATAACTAGACAACATATGCAATATGCACATATATTGAGGAATATATTGTTTTGTGTTAATAGATAGATTACATGTTAGCATGTTGTATGCTTTCCAACAAAAATAAAAACCAGTACATTAAGACTGAAAAATCAAACTGTATATAGTTGCAATAATCTTTTGAATTTATTGTTTTTGGAATTTACAAAGACATAATAGAAATAGTCAACTTCAATTTTTATTTCATCACGAACTTGATTTTTGTTGTCAGCATGCTGTTTTATGTTGAAAGCACGACTCTGTCCAAATTCAGAAGATATTATTAAGATCAAAACTAACATGTAGATTCAGCTAAAATTCCGAAATATTTTCTTCATATCAAAATATCTGAATCCAGGGTTTATCCCTGGTTCAAATTCACTGAAATCAGATAGCAACTAACAGCATAAAATTTAGAAACACGTAGAAGAAGACGAATTAAACCAGACTGAAATGAGATGCTCACCAGAAAGGATAGGTTGAACACTGTTGAGTAGAACAGTAAATGCCAACAAAACTGAAAGTCTCTCAACAGCATCAAGGACAACTTGGCTCGAGGTGAAGATTAGAGCAACCTTGTCGCGAAGGACCATTACCAGAATGCAAAAGAAAAGGCCAATGATGGTGGAGGTCACCACCGAGACGATAGTAGCAAACCTTGCACCCTTTCCATTCCCAGCACCAAGCTCATTTGCAACTCGAACTCTAGGAAAAACAAAATAAGCATGACAGTGACGAGATAAATTCTAAAAGAACCTTCACGTTCCTTTAACAATTGTTCACGAGGTCCTTATTAACCATCCAAGCCAAAGGAATAATAGAGCATTAAACTAATGAAAGAGAAGTTCAGTTCATAAATCATTAGTCTGAATTTACAAATAATAGGTGACTGTAAAATACTAAAATCTCCAACTTTTCGAGAAACTGCAGATAAAATGTTCAAGAATAAAATGAACAAATTGGCATTTCTTAAGAAGTAAGAAAGAACAAAAAGTAATTGAAACTGTCAATGGATGGATAGTTCTATAAGATTAAAATTTGTATTTTGGTTCTATATGTACTTATTGGCTTATTGATTCTTATGTTGTTTTGACTTTGGCAATGGTGTGACCAAGAGGCACTTACATACTGTAAGCCTCATTTAGCAGCAGGATACATTAGGGGTAATGAGACCTTAACCCAAAATATGGGCTAAAATAACCCAGGCCCACAGGTTAAATGATGTTAAACCCGATTTAAGCAGGGTTTACAAATCCACCTTCCCTCTTGTAACATCTCACCAGGGTTAAAGCCATCAAATAAATATGTTAACCTTTATTCTTTAACCCAAGTTAATCATACTTCATGATCCATTGCCAATCAGGGCCTCAGCGTTGGAGCAAATAAATGTGAAGGAAGAGGGTTTTAGGTCTTCTTATTTCAAATAATAATTTTTAACTTTCAAGTTATAATAACAAAAAAGAACTCGAGGATGTAAGACATGTGACTTCTAACACAGAGAACACAGGTTAAGATCCAGCCACTATCATGCTGAAATGCGAAAAATTCTAAAAAATACACATGACACATGCTCATAGGCCACAACAAACACAAATAGATGCCCCACCCCCCCCCCCCCCCCCCCCCCCCCCCCCCCCAAAAAAAAAAAAAAAGAAAAAAAGAACAATATTAGAAAGAAGAAGCGGCAGGGAGATACCTTATATTGAAAACTAACAAAATCAACAAAAAGTAATATCAATAATTCTGTTGCCAACTAAATAAGTGCTTGGCTGGTTGAGAGGAGAATATAAGGGGAAGCAGGTCAAGGGTACAAAGTCGACAAATCTTGAAATGGGCAACCAAGTAGGGAATATTGAAGGACTTGGGGCATCCCCATGTCTAGCCGATGTGAAACTATTATTTGTTCGACCCAAATCCCAACAAACGTCAAATCCCAACAAATGCTTTACAGGGGCCCATTGCGCCATTGGGGTGATCAAGCCTATTGATCCTTTGCGCTATTGGGGGGATCGACATCATCGAACATCACCCACACACATGACTAAATTCGGGGCATGCTCTGATACCAATTGAAGGATTTGTGGCACTATCCCAAAAGACTAGCCTTTTAGGTGGAGTTGCCCAAATCCTTATATACCCAAGATCATCCCCATGTCTAGCCGATGTGGGACTATTTGTTCGACCCAAATCCCAACAAATATTTTTCCCAAAAATAAGAATGTTTGAACTTGATGTAGAGAGGTTTTTGTGGTTAGCATGATATTTTGAGGGCTTGCAGTGGAGTTTGGTTTATTGTTGTACTTTGCAAGGTACATCTTCAAATCAAATATATGGGGAGTTAGTGAACCTTCATCTTTCTCTGTCTTGAAAAATAAAATAAATAATTGAGGGCATACATCAGAATTGTGATGTACAATAAAAAGATCTGGATTTATTAATAGGATGAAGATAAATAACTTACTGGTGTTGCAAAGTTGTTTTATTATTAAACAATTTTTGAATATATCATCACATGTTTTCTAACACCGACACCACCTCTTAGGACGCTTCTTAGACATGTCTCAAAACACTTTCCAAACATATCCACATACTATATGTTTTAATTTGAATGCTAATTGAACACTTCTTGATGCATATCTTACATCTCTCACACACTTCATATGACATGTTTTTTAGATGTCATTATTTTCTTATATCTAAGACTATATTTATGAAAAAAGGTGGCTAAAATATTGAGTTATATTAAAATAAAACTACAATAAATTTAGGACTTCTCCTTTTGCAAAGTTATAAAAGCGTTTTTTTTCTAGACTAAAATCATCGTATGTTATTATATTATTAGAAATATGTGTCCGAACTTTTAGATGCATTGACAAGTAAATTATCTATGCATCTATACATTCATTATCTTTTAGTTAGATATATAGGATAAGGCTTTAATATTTCTAGAGCATAACAACTAGGTTATGCTCATCTACAAAATTTTATGTTGTGAAATAACATTAAATGACTCATTATGTTAATCTTAATCTACATATTTTAAAACAAAAATAAATTATGCATTTTGAAGATCATTTACCCATGCTTTAAGTGGAGGCAAAATGAATGGTCCTCACACAATTGAAAAAGTTTTCATTTTGTAACCACATGAAGAATTTATTTGGCCTTCAAAATGTATAACCTTTTTTTTCTATAAACAATGAAGAACCTAAGAATTTGTTGGGGTTGAGTGGACACAACCAAGGAAGAATTTGAATTTCTCTATAGTGTTCATTTTAGTCTGTTCATTTAGCCCACATGGGATGGAATATGAGGAAAAAAATGATTTAAATACTAATCATTCCTCATCCTAATTGTTATAATTTATATATTATGAGATGCATACACCACACACGTGTGCACGCACGCCACGCGCGCGCCATCCGCCTCGCCACGCCAATGCTAATGCTAGCGCTAGCGGTGCACACGAGCGCCGAACCCTTTTTATGTTATTTCCTTTTTTTTTATTTTTTGACTGATTCAAACTTTGACCGATTCAAGATTTGTCAATTTTCAGATCTCGAGATCTGCATGATGAGTGCAATAGATTGTTTGTTGGCGCAAAACTCAAGATTGAGTTGTTGAACTGGAGTGTTCTTTAGCATATAAATAGACCCCTATAATTTTAAAGCAAACACAATAACAATTCTCTCCTCTCTCATGCTTTTCTACTGCACTCGTTCTGCAGCTTGAGAAGCTTTCATTTTACTATTAGTAGGCGATCGTTTTTCATCTGAGCAGGAGACTCAGGCTCACGCTCATGCTGGGTGCTAGTACATTCTGAGTACTTTTACTGCTTATTGACACGACCGTTTCAACGCCTAAGCGATAGTGGGTCTTTGTCTTTTAGAGGAGTGAGTAGCATGACTACTCCCTTACATGCCAGCTCTTTTTTCACTTGTTTATATATACATCATATTTATTTTTATTGCATTATATTTATTCCATGTTATTGCATGTTTACGCTTTAAATTTTAGTAAGCTAAAAATATCTAAATTATAGAAATATACAGAATAAGAAACAACAGTCTAGAAGACAAATAAATATTTCAAATTTGTATTTCCTAAATTAGATATTCATGCAATATAATTCTCTATAATAAATTAATTTTGCATTACATAATCTATTTCTTTAAATTGATAGTTTATGCAAAACGCTTTTCTTTAATCATTCTAAAAGCTTAGTAGAAATTGCCAAAAGTAAATTATTGTGATAATTGCTTAGTTTTAAAACTGCATTTATAACTACTGAATTTAAATTATTGTATCTTGTTTTAAAACAAAAATTAAACTTTCAATTATTCAATGCTAGCTTATCTTGATTTGTACGTTACATACTAAAGTTTAATTAACAAAAATATTTTAAACATTTAGGTAAAACTGAATTACATTTTATTTTGATTACTTTAGTTTAATTGCATTTTATAGTTAAATATATCTTGCTTCAAAATAATTCAATTAGAATATCATTCTTTGTTTAATTGAATTCATATTGTAGATTAAATTCTATCTTATTTTGTACCTTACTAAATTTTATTGTTGTAATTAAGCAAGATTCATACACTTTTATTCTGCATACCCTAATCCAAAATCGGCCAATATAAAATATGTATTCTGATCCTATTTATTTTGACAATTATTAAATACAATACACAGAGTAGCATCTTTCCCGATATAATGGCTAGCCCAAATCATTTCAAAAATATCAAACCTGATAAATTTACTGGTATAAACTATAAGCGATAGGTAAACCAAACAAAATATTGGTTGACCATCTTAGGATTGATCTCAACGATTGATTCTTCTATTCCATCCTCAAATCTTCACTTGTGACTTCTTCATCAGCTCCTACTGAAACTTCTACTACTAAGAGTCCCTCTCAAACTCATTCATCCACGAAACCTGAGGAGATAGATTATTGTTCAAATAGAATTCTTAGTGCACTCCTGGATAATCTGTATGACATATATTATGAGTACAAGAGCGCCAAAAAATTGTGGGATGCACTAGAGGAAGAATATGGCCTTGATGATGCTAGAATCAAACTATTCACCTATTTTTTCAATAAGTTCATGATAGTTGATAGGAAGCCCATCAATGATCAGATTCATGAATTCAAGACTATACCCGTTGTCTTTAATCAAAAAGAAATTAATTTTCTGATGACTATAAAGTTTCCTGTCTCATTGATAAACTCCACTCATCTTGATCAAACTTTCTTGGTGACCTTCCTTACAAGGGGACCTAACTCTGATTCAAGCTCTTAAGGCGATTCACATTGAAAACCAGCATATGCTCAACTCCAAAATCAAGAATGAAATGAAAGTCAAAGTAAATTCAGTAGAGGATAAGCCTAAGCGCAAGAACATTAATTTTAAGGGCAAGAAATTCAAAAATCTACTCATTCTTTCTTCTATAAACCTAAAACCTCTAGCCATAAGTCTGATGGAAAGTTCTGATATGTCTGCGGGAGAATCAACCACCTGGCTCCTTAGTGCTTTCACCAGAAGAATAAACCATTCAAACTTACTGCAAAAGAGAACGGAGGAAACTTCGAGCACAAAGTCAACATGATGGAACAAGATCCCAACAACTTTAGGTTAATTACTTCTCTTCCTCTTGTCAATTCTATCACATTCTTCTCAGACTGGTTGTAATGCCCCGATCCCGCAGGTATAGAGACGTTACTGCGACGTATATACGTAAGTCGAAAATACCCTCACATATATAAGCTAAGCATCAGTACAAGAAAGAATCAGAGTATGAAAGTACGTGGTGTATTATACATTTCAACATATGAGTATAATTACAAAGTCATTATAAGATGTGATACAATATTACAAGAATATTACATCACCGATAGACACAAATACGAGAATATAAAGAGATATACATATATGAACAGTACAAAATATGCTCACGAGCTATAAAAGGAAAACTTGAGAGACGAGCAGGGGGCCTAGAAGGAGAGGGCACTAGACAGTTAACCGATGATCCACGCTTCCTCTGCCATCACTGATGCCAAGTCCAGGGGAGTCAGAACTCCCCACGAGTGGTGTGGTGAATGCTAAGTGGTGTGCATAAATAAACACACGTATATCGATAAATCTGAGTCAAAGAGCATGTATTGAAAACCGTGTCGTAAGCATAGGCATACAAGAACAAGTAAGAAGATAACAAGTAAATGTGGTAAAACAAGTTATATAAGCTTAAATTACCGATTTGTGAGGCTAGTACGTCGATAAAATAATCCAAACAAGAAAACCCTCATATATATATATATATCATATATACCTCACTTCACTATATCCTGAGTTCATATAACCTGAGTTATCTCCTAAACTACAAAATTATCATAAAACAGATAATACCGAATACAAGCAAAACCAGTTGTGCAAGCTCAGTTTACGACTTTATGAGACAAGTACGTCAAAAGAATAATCCAAACAAAAAACTCTCATCTATATACCTTATGCCTCATTTCACCGTAATCCGAGTGTATACAACCCAAATTGCAAAACAACACGACGAATTATTCATTTGCACTTTATTATTATTTCTACTCATCCTATTCATATATCTAGATATGTATTATCGGTACACATACATCCATATATGAGTAAGTCGAGATTGTTATTGAAAACTGATGATGAGACCTATGAATTATGTTTACAACGAGTCCCGTACATACCCGGGACCACGACTTAGGATGTTCCGGTGTTGACCCAGAACCTGCTTCTAGGCAAACAGGAGGTGGGTCTTATATTATGCTCATTCAGGAATATAACAGGAGGTAGGGAGCCAGAGCTCCCCTCGGACACCTGAAGGCCCTCAGGTAGATCCGGAAGTTGGAGTTGCACAATATACCTAATAACACTGTAAATATATTCACCACTTTAAATCCATCAGTTTTTCCCTTACCTAATGTAGGTTAGTATTTTTATATTTTATTATTATGTAATTATTATATTTATGAAAATAACAGGAGCATAACAAATTCAGGAGTTACAGGAGTACATAAGTACTAGAAATACAGGTCACTGTATATATATTACAGGATAGCAGGCAAGATTCCCGAAGTATGATACTCACAAGACAAGTAGTAATGTATCAGATGGCAGGTGATAAGTGTATCAAACAGGTATCAGATGATAACAAGCAGGAGTCAGGTAATAGCATGCAGGAGTCAGGTGTCAAGTAATAACATGTCAGGTAATAAGCACAGTAGATATCACATCGTACATAATGATACAAGAAAACAGTACCGATGTAAGAGATCGGTACGAATACAAGAAAACGGTAACGATATAGGGGATCGGTACGAATACAGGAAAATGGTACTGATACAGGGGATCGGTACGAATACAAGAAAATGATTCCATTTTGAAAAATAGTATAAGTAATAATTTCAAACTCTTCACAACCATCAGGAAAAAATAATAATTGAATTATCAAGTAGATAAGCGAACATGCAAGCAAGTGGTCATCCAAGCGAAGCTAAACAAGCTGAAGCGAAGCTAATGTACAGCACTAGACGCCATCACGTTCGGCGTGGTTATCGCTCGCGGCACGGCTAAATGCATATGATGGAGCGAGCGTATGAACGCTATTCTACCGCGTGTAGCGAAGCCGTACTCATGGTGTAATTACGCTCGAACGAATTAGCGGCAAAGCAGTGAGCGCTAGATCTGCCTATCAGACATAGCTAAAAGACCTGACAGTCTGAACGCACTCTTTTTTCGAGAAAGTGGATGAGAAGCCCGTAAAGACTGAGGGGCTGGAAGGCCAAGTAGATACCTGCAAAAGTGTTAGTACCAAACACACACATATAATAGGTAATAACTAAGCTATCAAAAGAGTAGTGAAGTCAGGAATATGGCAAGGCAGGGATAAGGTCAGCGAGCAAACAAACGAACAATCAAGCGGAGTTAGACAAGCTAGAGCGAGGCTAGCAGACATCGCTAAACTCTATCACGCTCGGCGTAGTTACCGCTCGTGATGATGCCGCGATAACGTACAGTTACCGCTCACGGTATAACTACACTTAAACGGAGATAGCAAAAAAGTATTGTGCACAAGATTCGCCTACCAGGCGGAGCATCAGAGCCCGGGGGCTGAACGCAACCAGAAAGTTGGTATAGAAAGCCCGGAGGTTGAACACAGCCCGAAGGCTGGTAAAAATACCTGCACGATATGTTAGTACCATACGAGCACATATATAAACATGAAAATGACTAGGATACAGTGGAGTGGTGAAGTCCGGAGGCTGAGTGTAGAGCCCGGAAGCTAAATGACCACGAAAGGTCAGCCACGCATGATATAAAATAGAAATAAAGTACATCACAGGCAATGTATATATACAGGAAGTAAATTACACTAATACATGCATTCATCACACCGGCACAAATACATGTCCACGACGATACAACACAACACACCAGTACAATACACAATACGGGTACAAATCTACGTGTCCACGATACAGTTATAATTTCTCAATACCAATACACATTACACATAATATAAAATCACCCATCGGAGTGGAAAAACCCAAAAGCGAGAACACTCGTCTAAATCTCCAAAAATCGCGTAAAATCTTAAAATCCCCAAAACACATGCACACGCGGCCGGACACATCCATATCATCACCATGAGAGAGTGTGTGTTTTATTTGTAGAGAGAGAAAATAAAGAGAGATTAAGGGAGAGAAGAGTGAGGGGTGCAGGACAGAGAGAGTGTGTGCAGGAGAGAGAAAATAGAGACTAAGAGAGAAAAGAAGAGGGGGAGTGGTGGCCGGCCAGAGATGGTCGGTGACGGCCTTGGCCGCCGGCGGTCCTCAGACAGAGAGAGAGAGAGAGAAGGGAGATAGAGAGAGAAACAAAGAGAGAGGAGATAGAGAGAAACAGAGAAGGGGGAGATGGGACTGGCCGGCTGCGGCCCTGGCTGTCAACATCCATGACCAGAGAGAGGGAAAGGAGAGAGAAACTAAAAGAGAGAAGAAACAGGGAGGATAGAGAGAGATCTAGAGAAGGGAGAGAAAGAGAGAGAAAAAGAGCAGGAGGGAGAGAAGAGGGATGGGAGACTAGCCGGCCAGTGGTCGCCGGCGGTGACGTTGGCCACCGGCGGTGACCACAGAGGGGGAGAGGGGGGGAGAAAAAGGGAAAAAAAAGAAAAGAAAAGAGGAAAAGAAAAAGAAGAGGGGGAGGCGGCGGCAGCAGTCACCGGAGCCCACGGTGACGGCGGTCACCGGAGTCCACAGCAGAAAAGAAAAAGAAAAAGAAAAGGAGAGAAGGAGAAAGAAGAAGAGGAGTAAAAGAAAAGGAGTAAAAGAAAGAGATGGAGGAAAGGGGGCTCGCCGGAGTTGGGGGTCTTCGACGGGGAGGTGGCACAGTGGTGGGTGGTGGCGCTCTGGGTCAGGCATCGCCAGGGAGAAAAAGGAGGGAGAGAGGGAGAGAAGGAGAGAAGGAAAAAGAAAAAGGAAAAGGAACAGAAAAAAGAAAGAGAAAGAGAATTGAGTAAGGTGAGAGGGAGTAATGTGAAGTAGGTGGCCCACATGGGGGTGCATGCGGTTGATAAGGAGAAAAAGAAAAGGAAAGAAAGAAGAAATGAAAAGATACCAAAAATAATAATATTATAATAATATCAGAAAATATCGACTATTCTAAAAAAATCTCCATAAATACCCAGAGGTAAAAACATCATCCTGAGAGATAATGAGAAATCGATTTTTAAAAATAAAATCTCATTTTCAAATTAAAAATTCTGCAATCAACCGTGATACCGACCGACACCAAATTCGGCCGAGTTTTGATAAATTCAAAAAATTCTCTAAAAATATATTAAGGTAGAAAATGTGATTCTAAGAAATAATAAAAAGCGAATTTTAGAAATTCAATTCTGTTTGTAAATTAAAAATTTTGGAATCGATCAGCGATACTAGTCGACACCGATTTTGAAGATTTTGCAATTAAATTCAGAAAAATCTAAAAAAATCATGAAAAATCTAAAATGTTAGAAACAATATTTGAAACTAAAACTGATCAAATTTGACTACTGGAAAGACCAAATCGAGCAATATAGTAGAATCGGGTCCTCGGTTCAGACTAGGGCTTACTCCGAGTGCACGAATCCAGATCCAATGCAAAACAATCGCATAAATAATCAAAAACAAAATAAATACAGAAGGTAAATTTGAAAAATATGATCGAAAAATCTGAATACGTATCTAAGTACGTACTCTGAAAACAGAGTGTTACACTGGTGGTTAGACTCAGGAGCAAATATTCATGCATGTACTGATCGCCCTTGATTAAATCCTATCATGAACAATATGGAGGAAGCATGAGTCTGACAGATAACTCCACCAAAAAAGTAATGGGCAGTGGATGCATTGAACTAAAGATAACTTCTAACAAAGTTTTAACTCTTTAATTCGTCTTGCACATACCCACTCTCTAGAGAATCTGATCAGAGAATCTCATCTTCTTAGAACTGATATAAGATTGTTAAAGAATCCAATAAATTTGAAATTTTCAAAAATAATGCATTAACAAAGGTTTTATCAGTGAAGGTCTTTTAAGACTTAATGTAATAAATCTTTCTGGTAATAAATTTATGTTCATGTTGCTCTAAAATTGAATCTTATAATATTTTCTATGAAAGATTAAGACATATAAACTTTAAATATATGAAGAAAATGATTAATCTAAACCTTATTACCAAGACCTTTTCTTCTACTGACTTCGATTCCAAGTGTGAAATATGGGTTCAAGGAAAATAAGTTAGAAAATATTTCTCATATATCATAAGAAACTTTGAACCTCTCAAACTTATCCATAGTGATGTGCGACTCAAATAGAGTTCTCACCCGAGGTGGTAGAAAATAGTTTGTGACATTCATAAATGATCACTCTAGATATTGCTACACCTATTTTCTAAAATTCAAGGATGAGGTTCTCAATTGGTTCAAGGTGTTTAAAGTTAAAGCTAAGAACCAGCTTGAAAAAAATTAAGATCCTAAGATCTACTCGTAAGGAAAATACACCTCAACCAAAATGACTGAATACTGCCAAAAGCACGACATTTTTCATGAGGTAACTACTCTTTACACACCATAGTTTAATGGTATTGTCGAAAGAAAAAAACAGAACACTCGTGGATATGGTGAATTGTTTGTTACTCAGCTCTGGTGCCCCTGAAAAATCTTTAGAGTGAAGCTCTCCTTTTTGCTTGCTATATCCTCAATATGATTCCTCAAAGAGACTCTAATGTTACTTTCAATTCTTCAGAGTATGGGGTTGCTTGGCTAATATTTCAATACCTGAACCCAAGAAAAGAAAAATTGGCACCAACACAGTTGATGTGTTTATTAGATATGCATTAGATATCAATGTTAGCCGTTTTCTAGTGGTTAACTCTGAGATCAATGAAATATCCAACAACATAATCATTGAAGGTAAAATGATGTTTACTTTGAAAATATTTTTTTCTTTCAAGTCTGTAGTCCTTTCTGATACTTGTATTCCTTCTACCTCTGATATTAATTTATTTTGTTCTGCTTCACCCACTGACATGGAAACCAAGAGGAGCAAAAGAACTAAGATTCCCAGAGACTTCAGAGAAGATTTCTTCACCTATATTGTTAAAGATAATTCTAGCTCTTTTAACGAAGCAATGAACTCGTCTGATTTTTCTTTCTGGAAAGAAGCCATTGACAATAAGATCAAATTCATAATGAAAAACAACACATGAGTTCTCACTGATTTACCTCCAGGATGAAAACCTGTAGGATGCAAATGGATATTCAAAAAGAAACTCAGACATGATGACACTATCGATAAGTATAAAACTAGATTAGTTGTCAAGGGTTACACCCAACAAAGGATATTGATTTCTTTAACATCTATTCTCGTGTCGGCAGAATCTCTACTTTTAGAGTTATTTTGGCATTTGCTTCTATCCATAAAATGATAATTCACCAAATAAATGTCAAGACTATTTTTCCTGAATGGTGATCTCGAAGAAGAGCTTTACATGAACAAATCAGAAAGGTTCATAGCCAAAGGACAAAAAGTTTGTAAATTGGTGAAGTCCTTATATGAGCTGAAACAAGCACCGAAGCAGTGGCACCAAAAATTCAACAAAGTCATTGGATTTTGAATTCACTATCAATGAACATGATAAGTATATCTATTCAAAAGTAATAGACAATGATTATCTCATTCTCTGTCTCTATGTAGATGATATTCTTATCTTTGAAGCCTTACTTGAGGCAATCATAAAGGTCAAGGATTATCTATCTCAAACCTTTGACATGAAAGATTTGAGACCTGCATATATGATTCTGGAATGAAGATATCCATGGATAAAAGAATTTTCTTAGTCTTTTCCCACAACATTAAGAAAATGTTACACAAATTCGATTTCTACAAATGCAAAACTTATTTCTACACCTTTTCACTCTTCAATTTCACTAAAAAAGAGCACAACTGATCCAGTCTCTCAACTGAAATTGTAATCTCCCTACTTTAAAATACTGTATTCTTATTTTATTTTTATTTTAAAATATTTATTGTGTTTGTATTATTATTTTTCCTCCTTGATTTTTCCCATACCCTTTTGTTCTTGGACCCGTAGCCTATACCCATTTCTTTTCCTTGATTCCAAATCCAACCCATTTGCATAGACTCAAACCCAATAAATCTCAACCCATTACCCTATAACCCAATCACCATACTCTTATCTAAATCTTATCCTAACAAATGAATCCTAATCTTAACTAACAAATCTTATCTAACTACTCCAAATCCTAACTAATTCCCTTAAATCACAAATCCTATGATCCTAAGCCTAACCGAATATATTCCACCATCTCCGTTCCTCCCCATCTCCAACTCCCCTTTGATGACCGGATCTCCTCCACCCCTTGGCCGAGCTAGTGCCCTCTTCCTCCACCAGCGCGGCACAGCCCCAGGCAGCAGCCATCTCCAGGCCGTAACCCCTCCGGCAGACCCCCTTGCTGCGCCCCCTGCACGGATCCAGCAACCGCGCGCATCACCAGTGCCGCTAGCAGCGCAACAGCCCCAACAACGCCCTCCACATCTCCAGCGCCTCCTCCTAGAGCTGCAGCAGCAGGCCGCCCCCTCCTTGGCGTTCCCCGTCACCAGGAAGACCTCCTCCACTTGCAGCACAGCAGGCCACCCCCATGGCCCAGCAGCAGCAGACGGCAGCAGCTCCCCCGGCTGGCCGCGCGGCAGAGCCCAGCACCATAGAGCCGCCTCCCTGCCTCCTTACGTCCAGGCAGCAGCTTCCTCTGCAGACCAGCAACCATGGCAGCCCAGCAGTTGCGCATCTCAGCCCTGAGCCCTTGCTGCGCCTCCATTCGACAGCAGATCCAGCCGCACGGCCAGCGCCCTGGCTGTCCCTCCTTGGCCGTGTGCACGCCCGAGCACCAACAGCGTGGCACACAGCAGTATGGCGCAGCAGCAGCCCGCAGCCATGTCCCTAGCAGTCCGTCAACTCCTCCGTCGAGCCACCGGCGTTGTTCGTGAGATCCACCGTCGTCACAGAACACCCCGGACATCCCCATGCTGTGAGTGTCTTTCTCTCTCTTTATTTAATTAAATATTCATCGATACGTTTATGTGTGTGATGTAAGTTAATGTGTAGTGCGCAAGTGTTACATGATTATATGTGTGTACGTTAATGTGTGTGCATAGATGTGGTGTAGAAACCTATATGCTTGGGTGATGTGTGCATGAGTGAAGCATGAGTGCATTTAATAGAATGTGAGAATGTGTATTAGTATAATTCAGTATCAGGTTTGCAGAACATTAGTCGACTTGTCCCTGGTATTAGTCGAGTAATACCCTTGTTAGTCGACTTACCCTAGCCCTGAAGTCGACTAGGCTCCCCTTTAGAATAGTTGTTGACTCTCTGTTTGTCGACTGTAATCAACCCTAGTCGACCACCCCATTCCCTATAGTCGACTAATAACCTCCCTAGTCGACTTGCCATTTATTATAGTCGACTAATATCATAAACTAGTCGACTTATTATAGGTATAGTCGACTAGGTGTTTGTCCTGTAGGTCATGTACTCTCTGTTTGTGCTATTACTCCTGTTAGTCGACTTGCCTTTCCTGTTAGTCGACTAGTACCCTTTTATAGTCGACTTATTGTAATTGTTAGTCGACTAACCCCTACCCTAGTCGACTTGTTCCTCTCCCTAGTCACTAACTCGAGTCTGGCTGTTGTTCTTAGATCTCTTATGGATCGAGGACTTTACCTTTGAGTTATAATATTGGCTATAGATGGATGGATATGATCTTGAGGAATAGATATTGGTTGGATTGACTTGACCTAATAGATTTAGGCATGTATCTGTGATGTTGCTGAGTTTTGGGATCTTATAATTGACCTTAATAGAAGTGGGAACTTGTGAGGACTTGAGGATCAGAGTAGATTGATGGAGTGAGAGGACTGAGCTTTGATTATTGAAATATGTTATTGTATCAGATTATTCGATATGAATTGATACTGAATGATCATGTGACTATTGGAATTAAGAGTTAGTTATGTTGACTTATAAGTGGTCTATTCTAGATTTCAGTTTTTGAGGATGTTTCCTATTCAGACATGATTGTGGTGTATGTTGACTTAGTTGATCTCGAGAATATACCATGTGCTTCATGCTTATTTACTGATCAATTCAGTTATGAAGATAGAGTTATTATGAGAGTGATTTTATTGATATCGGTGACCACATTTTATATATATCTTAGAGTTGATAACAGTTACTATTTGATCTCTGTTATTGGTGACTTGAGGATCGGTGTCTAGACTGTTACTGTATTATTCATGTTACTGAAAGTTACTGAGAAAATATTGTTGGACCTTAACACTTTCATTGTTCTATTGTTCAACCGTTTACACGGTAATATTGTTCACATTGTTATTGTTACTGTTACTGTATTGTCCCAGTAATCAAAATAACATGGATATTGATTGTTATAAATAATAATGTAAATTGACAACTTGCACTGGGATTGGGAAAATTGATGGAGGAGACAGCGTCTGTATTTTGGGTGGACCTAGGATACAGGTTGCGCAGCCGAGATACGGTTCCACTGTAGGGTTCCAGGGGATGACTGATATCCCGTATTGTTCATATTGTCATTGTTATTGACACATTATTATTGTTATTGTTATTGACTACCTAGCGGTAGGACCTGATTCAGCGCCAGGTGATTGGGCCGTGGTTCCGGGTATGTACGGAACCCACCTAAAGCATGGACAATATCTCTTCCACTAATTTCAATAACTTAGGACCCTGATTGACACGTGTAGTAGGCGTAGTATGGGATGCGTCTACTGCATGTGACAATTGGTGTTCGCTGACATAATAAATGATAATGAACTGTTATAATGTATTGTGACTGACTGTAATCACCTGATTGTACATATAGATAAGTTATGATAGATATATGTTTGTTATACACATGACCAGTATTGTATACCAGACTAGTGACACATGAGATAGGTTACACATCTTGACATCAGTTGCTTGCTCACAGTTGTGATAGTTGTCTTATATCCTTATTCATGTTGTTATCAGATATACTACAGTTCAGTTATTTATCATGTTATTTAGTTTCTTATATCTGCAGTTGTTCTTATTATTACTTTATGCACATTGTTTATATGCATGAGCTTTCTCTTTACACACACACTCATCAGGTCGCTTTCTGACGATCCTGGATTTGCACGTCCAGATATTGGACGCTTGTTTCTATCGTGCAGGTGTTCGATGAGACGGTACTTATTGCGAGGAGCTTGAGTCCCTCTATGATTCTAGTATTCTCATCTCTCTTATATTCCTGTTATTTCTGAAATACACCTAGAGGGGGGGTGAATAGGTGTAATTGCTAATCTAATGATCTTTTTAAACTTATGAAATGAGTGATGCAACAATCTCTCAAAAACACGACTAAGAGCCGAATACCCCTTGCGAGGTTCTGAACTCCTTCCTCCCAATTCCCCTTAAATGGGTTAGAGGTGCGCAATGCAACCGTGTTGTATTGAGGTGTGATTGATCAATGCCAAGTATGATGATGAAAATGAAAGGCTCACAATGTAACACAACAACACAAGATTCCACAAGTAGAGGGTTAGTTACTCAAGCAAATAATTCAAGGCAATATAAAACAAGAGAATTGAAAGCAAGAAGAACGCAAAGGCAATCGCAAACAAGGATGATTTGTTTCGAGGTTCGAGCCCGTTGCTCTAGTCCCCGCCTTCACCTCCGTGAAGGGTTTCCACTATCCCCTTAGGATCCCGTACAAGTTAGGCCTCCAAAGACCTCAAGCCCGTAGCTTCACCTTACAAAGAAACTCCACCGAGGAGCTTGTCTCCACAAGAACAAGGATTACAAATAGTGATCTTTAACTAGACCACAACACTCTTTTACAACACTCTCACTCTTTTACAACTTCACTTATAGAAAGAATATGAAATTTTTGGCTCTATGAAGTGTGGTGAGAAAAGCTTCAGTTGTAGAGTGATATTAGAGATCAAACAACAACTGAAAAAACCAATTTGAAAGAATGGAAATGAAAGCTTTAAACTATTTTTCTCTTTCTCTTGAAAACAATGAAAACTTGTATTTTTCTTTGTAAATAACTAAGGCCTATTCCCCACTATTTATAGGGAGAGAATAGGTTAAAAACTCTGATTTTTTCAGCTAATTTGATCAGAAAAAGAGTCCCAACAACTCCTAAAAACTCTGTAAAAGAGAAAACCAAAAACAGTTTTTCAGAAATTCCAAAAGAAGAAAGAGCCGTTATGGCTTGTTGCAGGCCTACCGGTCGACCGGTCCCTGCTGGCAAAAGAGCCGTTGGAACTTCGGTCGACTGCCAGTCGACCGATCCAAGAAAGGAAACACAGGTTCCTTCTATCGGTCGACCGACCCAGTCGACCGAAAAGATACAGAGAGCAAACATCTCTTTTCGGTCGACCGGTATGTAGGTTCGGTCGACCGACAGACATGCACAGCCTGTGCATGTCTGGACACAGCAGCCGGTCGACTGCCGGTCGACCGGTCTGCCTGAACTAGTTTTTTCTGGGCAGATTTTTGAGTTAAAAAAAAATTTTTTAAAAATCTTTTAAAAAACTCTGGGACTAAGTGTTATGCTGAACTTTATTTATATACATGTTTTAAACACGTTTTTGAAGATATAAAGCTTTGAGTACATGTATGTATAAACCAAGGCATAAACTTAGAAATAAACATTTTCAAAACATAGAAACATTCAAAACAAGTGTGTGTGCAAATCCTAGAGCCAAATTTCACATATTCTATCTTTAACAAAACTACACTTACAAACTTCTAGGTCTTCAAGACTTCAACATGGGCAATCTTCACTTGATCTTCAATATTGTACTTTGAGCCCAATTTGACTTGTCTTGAGTCCAATGTACCTTCCTTTAGGGAAGAATTCATCTCTTTAATATATAAACCTGAAACACACTTAAACAACAATTTATATTAGTACAAATAACTAATATGTTTTGTAATCATCAAAATACACTAAACATGGGTTGATTGTAACCTTGGGCCAACAATCTCCCCCTTTTGATGATGACAAAACATATGAGTTATTAAACAAATAAAAGAGGAAAGAGCTTGGAAAGCTCCCCCTTAAACAATGCTATGTATTTAACATGAATATGAACAACTATGTAAGCATACATAAAGCATTGAAAAATATCATCACCAAAAATAAACTATCATAAGGAATAACAAAATTTAAAACAAACAACATATATTTTCTCCATATATTTTCTCCATATATTTTCTCCCCCCCTTTTTGTCATACATCAAAAAGGGTTAAAAAAAATTTTAAGACAAAACAAAACAAACATATTAGAAACCAAAACAAAACAAACTAAGATATTTTAAGTATCAATCTTACATACATTCAATTCACCACAAATAAATGAAAATCTTGCATAATCTAAAGGTTTTGTGAAAATATCTGCAAGTTGAAAATCTGTGGAAACAAAATCGATATCAATGTCACCTTTTTCAAAGTGATCTCTAAGAAAATGATATCTAATGTCTATATGTTTGGTTTTACTATGTTGATTAGCATTTTTGGTCATGTGAATAGCACTAGTATTATCACAATAAATCTTAACATGATCAAAATGTAAATCAAAATCGAGAAGAGTATGTTTCATCCAGAGTACTTGTGCACAACAAGCTCCGCTGCTACATACTCCGCCTCGGCGGTTGAAAGGGCTACACTATTTTGCTTCTTGGAAGACCAAGACACAAGACAATTGCCCAAGAATTGGCAAGTGCCACTTGTGCTCTTCCTATCTACCCTACAACCGGCATAGTCGGCATCCGAATAACTAGTCATGGTAAATTGGTTAGTTTCGGATACCACAAACCTAAATCAATTGTGCCCCTAAGATACCTAATTATGCGTTTTACCGCTATTAAGTGTGATTCCTTAGGACATGATTGAAAACGTGCACATAAACATACGGAAAACATTATATCCGGCCTACTAGCCGTAAGATAGAGTAAACTACCAATCATGCTACGAAATAATTTGATGTCTACTTCCTTACCTTGTTCGTCCTTGTCAAGTTTCGTAGTGGTTGCCATGGGAGTCTTTGCTACTTTGGATCCTTCAAGCCCGAACCTCTTGATGAGTTCTTTGGTGTACTTGGCTTGGTTGATGAATGTCCCATCACTACGTTGCTTGATTTGAAGTCCAAGGAAGAAGTTGAGCTCCCCCATCATAGACATCTCGAATTCCTTTTTCATGCATGACTCAAAATTCTTGCAAAGTGAAACATTAGTAGATCCAAAAATAATGTCATCAACATAAATTTGAACTATGAGGATATCTTGATCTATATGTTTGGTAAATAATGTTTTATCAACTTTTCCTTTCTTAAATCATTTGAAAGCAAAAATGAAGACAATCTTTCATACCAAGCCCTAGGGGCTTGTTTCAAACCATATAGAGCTTTATCTAATTTATAAACATAATTAGGGTGTGTAGGATCAACAAACCCGGGGGTTGTTCAACATACACCTCCTCATCAATATAACCATTAAGAAAAGCACTCTTTACATCCATTTGAAATAACTTAAAATCTTTAAATGAGGCATATGCTAAGGTCATCCGTATGGCTTCGAGCCGTGCTACGGGTGCAAAGGTTTCTTCAAAATCGATTCCCTCGATTTGAGTGTAACCTTGGGCAACTAACCTAGCCTTGTTTCTAACTACATTACCCGATTCATCCAACTTGTTCTTAAAGATCCATTTAGTACCATATTTGGTCTATCTTGGGGCCTAGGAACAAGATGCCATACTTGGTTGCGCTCAAATTGATTGAGCTCCTCTTGCATAGCAAGCAACCAATATGAATCGGCCTCGGCCTCGAGGACATTTTTAGGTTCTATGTGTGAAATAAAAGCAAAATTATCACAAAAATCTTGAATCTTAGAGCGAGTGGTTACCCCTTTTGATACTTCACCTATGACGAGGTCCTTGGGATGATGAGGATTGAATCTCCAATCCTTTGGTAGTGGTTGAGAGGGCTCCTCTTCATTTGCTTGATGTTCATTTCCTTGAGCCTCTTCCACTTTGGCTTCACTTCCATCATCATCCTTTGGCTTGTCTCCCATGGTAGAAGCATCCTCCAAGGTCACTTTCTCCAACCCTTCATCTAAAGCATCAATTTCTACACAATTCTTAACAAACTTGTTAGATTCCTCAAATTAACATGAATAGATTCCTCAATAGTCAAAGTTGACCTATTGAAGACTCTATAAGCCTTACTAGTATTTGAGTAACCTACAAAAATAGCCTCATATGATCTAGCATCAAATTTTCCCAAATTAATATTTGTATTTAAAACAAAACATTTGCAACCAAACACTTTGAAATAAGAAACATTAGGTTTTCTAGAAAAATACATCTCATAAGAAGTCTTAGTAGTATTTTTACATAGGAAAACACGATTTGCAATGTAACATGAAGTATGAACGGCCTCGGCCCACAAATAATGTGGTAGACCATATTCATTTAACATTGTCCTAGCCATCTCTTGTAAAGTACGATTTTTCCGCTCAACTACTCCATTTTGTTGTGGAGTTCTAGGACAAGAAAGTTCATGTTTTATTCCATGTTCCTCACAAAAAGTGGTAAAGGGAAGGTTAATGAACTCACCTCCTCTATCACTTCTTATTTTAATTATTGAGGAGTCATTTTCCTTTTCAACTCTTTTCTTAAAGGCTTGAAAATGTGAAAAGGTTTGACTTTTATGTTCAAGAAAATAAACCCAAGTAAAACGCGAAAAATCATCTACTAAAACATAAGCAAATCTACTCCCACTTAAACTTTTGGTTTGTGTAGGGCCAAATAAATCCATGTGGATTAGCTCCAATGGACGTGATGACATGATATCCTTAATTGATTTGAATGAGGACTTAGTTTGTTTCCCAAATTGACATGCGTCACAAACTCGGTCCTTTCAAAGTTCAATGAAGGAATACCCTTCATCATTTCCTTAGAGTTAAGCCTAGAAATATGGTCAAATGAAACGTGGCCTAATCTCCTATGCCATAACCAAGAGTCGTCATCGAGGGCTTTTAAACATGTTATATTACAAGACATATTTAGCATATCTATCATATATACATTACTTTCACGAAAACCGGAAAATACACAAACATTAGAATTTTTGTCAACTATTTACAAGCAATATCATCAAAAATAACATTAAATCCTTTATCACATAATTGACTAATGCTCAAGAGATTATGCTTGAGCCCGTCTACTAAAACTACATTTTCAATTAAAGGAGAAGTGCCAAGCTTTACATTACCAATACCAATGATTTTACCCTTGGCGTCATCTCCGAAGGTGACGGTGCCACCTTCATGATATCTTGATAGGGTTGCGAAATTGTTGATGTCCCAAGTCATGTGCCTTGAGCAACCGCTATCAAGATACCACAAACCTCTACGTCGTTGGGCTTTGGAAAGTACCTACATCATTTAAAACAATTGTTGACTTTGGTACCCAAACTTTCTTGGGTCCTTGAAAGTTAGTGTTACGAACCCAAATATTATGATGTGATGCACTTAGTCTATCATAACAAAATTAGCTAAGTGTCCTTTCCGTCCACAATGTGAACATGAGTACACTTTTCTATACATGAATGCATGGTGTGTATGTGAAGTGTGAGCATGCTTTGGGGTTGCCATGATGCATAGGTTGTGTGGCATGTACATGAGCATGATGAACATTTTTCTTAGGAGCTTGTTTCTTAGGAAACATATTCTCCATCTTTTTCTTATCAAACTCACTACACTTTTTCAAAACAACATCTAATGAGTCTAATCTTTCCTTAAGCATGGCAATCTCATTAGAATCTACAAATGGGGTCTTTCTTTACAAGCAATCTTATATTTTTCAAAATCATTTTTAGTGGAAACTAAAGAAGAATGCAAGTCATTATTTTCTTAGAAAGATTTAACACTTGAATACTCAAAGATTCATTATCTTTTTTTTCATTTTCAAGTACTTTTTCTTCATGAAGTCATAATTTTGAGAAAGTTCTATAAATGCTTCACTTAACTCATCCATGGATAAATCTTCATCAAAAGGAGTTGAGGGGGTTACCTTGCTTGTGCTCTCATTTGCCATGAAGCACATATTGGCGGTGTCGATCTCCTCCTCGGATTCACTTTCGTCATCCCATGTTGCTTTCATAGCCTTCTTCTTGTATGGCTTCTTGGATGAAGATGGCTTTACTTGGTCCGGACACTCCGCTACAATGTGTCCCGGCTTTTGGCAATTGAAGCATATGATCTTTCTCTCTTCTTTGCCTCCTTGCCATCTCCTCCGTCCTTGGAACTTTGCCTTGTTGTACATCCTCCGGACGTTTTTGACTAGAAGTGAGAGCTCCTCGTCATCTTCTTCTTCATCATCTTCGTCGGAGTAAGTAGCATGACTTTTGAAGGCAATAGTCTTCTTCTTGGAGGGTGCCATGTTCTCCCTTGCCTTTCTCTCCATCTCATGGGTTTTTAAATTCCCAATGAGTCCGATGAGCTCAATCTCATCTTTATCATTGAGTTCCTTCAATGTTGTAGCTTTCACTTCCCATGATGGAGGAAGAGCCCGGATGATCTTTCTCACCCTTTGGTCGTTGTTGATGTCTTCACCTAGAGAAGAAAGCCCATTAGTAATCTTAGTAAATTTAGTAACCATATCATCTATGGTTTCATGTTCTTGCATGCTAAAATTTTCATATTGGGACCGAAGAAGGTCTATCTTGGCCTCTTCACTTGTGATGTCCCCTCATGTGTTACTAGCAAATGGGTCCAAATCTCATAGGCGGATTTGCAATGGATGACTCTAGCTATGTCATCATCATTGAGGGCTTGTAGGAGTGCATAATGAGCCCTAGCATTGGCATCAAACTCCTTGGTCTCAATTTCGGACCAAGTAGATTCATCACCGGGGGGTACACTAAATTGTTTAGTCACGGCCTTTGCAACTCGGCTACCTAGAGATTGCAAGAAACGGTCATCTTAACCTTCCATATGGGAAAGTTAAGTCCATCAAACTTAGGGGGTGTCTTAATACCATCGGCCATGTTTACTATGTGGAAATGAATGAAATGATTAGCAATATGAGGATCTCTCTAAGGTTGTTAAGCCAAATCCTAGAGTCCAAGCTCTGATACCAATTGAAATACACCTAGAGGGGGGTGAATAGGTGTAATTGCTAATCTAATGATCTTTTTAAACTTATGAAATGAGTGATGCAACAATCTCTCAAAAACACGACTAAGAGCCGAATACCCCTTGCGAGGTTCTGAACTCCTTCCTCCCAATTCCCCTTAAATGGGTTAGAGGTGCGCAATGCAACCGTGTTGTATTGAGGTGTGATTGATCAATGCCAAGTATGATGATGAAAATGAAAGGCTCACAATGTAACACAACAACACAAGATTCCACAAGTAGAGGGTTAGTTACTCAAGCAAATAATTCAAGGCAATATAAAACAAGAGAAATTGAAAGCAAGAAGAACGCAAAGGCAATCGCAACAAGGATGATTTGTTTCGAGGTTCGAGCCCGTTGCTCTAGTCCCCGCCTTCACCTCCGTGAAGGGTTTCCACTATCCCCTTAGGATCCCATACAAGTTAGGCCTCCAAAGACCTCAAGCCCGTAGCTTCACCTTACAAAGAAACTCCACCGAGGAGCTTGTCTCCACAAGAACAAGGATTACAAATAGTGATCTTTAACTAGACCACAACACTCTTTTACAAACACTCTCACTCTTTTACAACTTCACTTATAGAAAGAATATGAAATTTTTGGCTCTATGAAGTGTGGTGAGAAAAGCTTCAGTTGTAGAGTGATATTAGAGATCAAACAACAACTGAAAAACCAATTTGAAAGAATGGAAATGAAAGCTTTAAACTATTTTTCTCTTTCTCTTGAAAACAATGAAAACTTGTATTTTTCTTTGTAAATAACTAAGGCCTATTCCCCACTATTTATAGGGAGAGAATAGGTTAAAAACTCTGATTTTTCCAGCTAATTTGATCAGAAAAAGAGTCCCAACAACTCCTAAAAACTCTGTAAAAGAGAAAACCAAAAACAGTTTTTCAGAAATTCCAAAAGAAGAGAGCCGTTATGGCTTGTTGCAGGCCTACCGTCGACTTCCGGTCGACCGGGTCCTGCTGGCAAAGAGCCGTTGGAACTTCGGTCGACTGCCAGTCGACCGATCCAAGAAAGGAAACACAGGTTCCTTCTATCGGTCGACCGACCCAGTCGACCGAAAAGATACAGAGAGCAAACATCTCTTTTCGGTCGACCGGTATGTAGGTTCGGTCGACCGACAGACATGCACAGCCTGTGCATGTCTGGACACAGCAGCCGGTCGACTGCCGGTCGACCGGTCTGCCTGAACTAGTTTTTTCTGGGCAGATTTTTGAGTTAAAAAAAAATTTTTTAAAAATCTTTTAAAAACTCTGGGACTAAGTGTTATGCTGAACTTTGTTTATATACATGTTTTAAACACGTTTTTGAAGATATAAAGCTTTGAGTACATGTATGTATAAACCAAGGCATAAACTTAGAAATAAACATTTTCAAAAACATAGAAACATTCAAAACAAGTGTGTGTGCAAATCCTAGAGCCAAATTTCACATATTCTATCTTTAACAAAACTACACTTACAAACTTCTAGGTCTTCAAGACTTCAACATGGGCAATCTTCACTTGATCTTCAATATTGTACTTTGAGCCCAATTTGACTTGTCTTGAGTCCAATGTACCTTCCTTTAGGGAAGAATTCATCTCTTTAATATATAAACCTGAAACACACTTAAACAACAATTTATATTAGTACAAATAACTAATATGTTTTGTAATCATCAAAATACACTAAACATGGGTTGATTGTAACCTTGGGCCAACAATTTCTTGATTCTATCTTTATCGCATTCAGCTGCCATTTTCTTTCCGTTATTCATCTGCTATCATTGTGTTAGACTTTATATGTATTATTGCAGTGATCATTGATTATTATGATTTATATTATAACTTGTTCAGGTTAATTTAGGCTTAGCGTGTATACGTGGGGTATTTTCCTCGCGTATATACGTCGCCGACTCTCGTCGTGACTCCGTTTCCGCGTATTTTGGGAAGCGGGGCGTGACAGAAATACTCTTAACTAATAGGTTTACTTTTGTATGTGTCCAACAGGACAAAACCTGATATTGCTTATGTAGTTAGTAAACTAAGTATACACACTAGTAATCCCAACAGAGAACACTGGACTGCATTAGAAAAAGTATTCAAATATTTGAGAGGCATTATTGATTATTATTTGACTTACACTGTATATCCTGATGTTTAGAAGGATATAGTGACACCAACTGGGTCACTGATTCTGATAGTATAAAGTATACTACTGGATTTGTATTCATATTAATGGTGCAGCTATATCCTAAAAACTCTACAAACAAATAATAATTACCAAGAACACCATAAGGCTGAACTTATTGCTCTGGGTACTACTTGCTCAGAAGTTGAACGGTTAAAGGATATAATCTTTGAATTTCCTATCGTGCCTAGAGTTTGTACCTCATATTTCTATTCATGTTGACTCTAGATCCGCCGTTAAGTTACTGAAACAAGTTAATGTTAATAAGAAATTGAACAAACATATTCAAATCAGATTAAAATCAGTTAAAGTCTAATAGGCAAAACTGTGACTCTGGACTTTGTAAAGTTAGAAAAGAATATTGCTGACCCATTGACAAAGGGCCTTTCTTAGAGTGTGGTCTTAAATATATCGAGGGAGAAGAGGTTAAGCCCGTAAGAGAAACTCATCGACAGTGAGAACCAAATCTTCTTAATTGGCGTGCTATTCCAATGAAAACTGTTCAATATGGTAAAACAAGCTAGACTGGTGACAATCGTGTGGAGCATCGTTTCGAATATATTATATCTTATTTGTAGCTTGTGTAGCTACAACTCTTTCTCTATGATGATGATGATAATGCTCTTATGATACAGTCAGTTATGTTGAATTTAACTCTTAATAAGTCTAACACACGTATTATGATGGCCATAATATCCAATTGTAGTATTCTTGGAGGGCTACCTACGTGAGAGGAATCGTGACGACCACAGTTGGGGCAGGGCTGACCTCTAGAAAATCTTATGAGTCAGCTATTGTGAGCATGTCTGTTAATACTCAACCCGCTCGCTTAATAGATGAGAACATATTTTGTGTGTGGTTCTTTTGTCAATTTCTGGTAAAGTGTCCTAATTAAGAATTAGTCCATTATGTCTCTCAGATTGCGATGAAATTCATTAAGTGGTAGGTTCAAAGCCGCAAGCTACATATCTCAAATCTAGAGTATGAGGTTGCCCAACTTTTGTTTACATTTTATATTTTATGTTTCATGTTATTCACTGATTTATTATCTTCTCTGAAATTCAAACTTTTGGGGGACTATTGGGTTGAGTGGACACAACAAAAAGAAAACTTGAATTTTCCTATAGTGTTAATTTTAGCCCATTCATTTAATCCCACGTGGGATGGGATATGAGAAGAAAAGTGGTTTAAATACATTCTTCATCCAATTTGTTATGATTTATATATATTATGAGACGCCACATACGCGCGTGCGCCCGCCTCGCCGCGCTAACGCTAACACCAACGCTGACGGCGCAGCACGTCGTGACACGTGCGGGAGCGGCGAGCCTTTTTTGTTTTATTTCCTATTTCTTTTTTATTTTTGATTGATTAAGATTTGACAGTTTCCAGATCTCAAGATCCGCGTGACAAGTGCAACAAATCGTTCATGCGCAAAATTCGAGATTAAACTGTTGAACTGGGGTGCTTTACAGCCTATAAATGATCCCCAGTTCTAAAGCAAACACAACAACAATTCTCTCTTCTCCCTCTCGAGCTTTTCTACTGCACTCGTTCTGGAGCCTGAGAAGCTTTCTTTTAAAAATTAAACTTTTTTCACTATTAATGGGCAATCGTTCCTCATCGGGGCAGGAGATCTAAGCTCACGCTTATGCCGAGTACTGGTACATTCGAGGGGACTTTTACCACTAGTTGACGCGACTGCTTCAACGCCGAACGATAGGGCGATCTTTGTCTTTTAGGGCATCATTAGAACGGCTACTCCCTTATAGGCTAGCTTTTTTTTACATGTTTATTTATACATTTTTATTGCAGTACATGTTCCACGTTATTGCATGTTTAAGATTTAAAATTTAGTAAGCTAAAAATATCTAAATTATAGGAAAATACAGAATAAGGAAAAACAAAATTTAGGGTTGGAAGGACCAAATAAAAAAATATGCAAAATATATACAAGTAAAAAAGTATCAAAAACTATGTGCATCTCATATTGGAAATTAAGCAATTTTCCATCTAGAAAGGCTAGATTATAAAACATTGGGGAGAGATCTAAAATTATAAAACTATATGAATTGAATAAAAACTAAGATTATTTAAACTTACTTGGAGAATATTATATCTATTATCTAGCACATAATAAAATATAGTTATAAGAAACAAATAAAAACTAAAACAAAATAGTAAATACAATGCAAATTTAAATCTTACTATCTAAAATAAACTTCATTCTCATAAAAGCAAGACTAATCATTTAACTTTAAAAATTCTTCGCATGTTCATAAAATAAATAACTAATTATAATATTACTCAGTTAAACATACAAATCCTTGGTCATATTACTAAATATATGAGAACAGAAAAATAATTTGTTAGTTACTCTAGTGATTAGTAGTCATATATAAATCATATTCTTATACAACTTGATTTCTTTGTATATTATCAATCGTCCATATCGTTGATATTATTTTTTTGTCATGAGTGGCAAGTAAAGAATTGGTAATTTCCTAATGTAATTGACTCGGGTTTAGTTTGGCCGTTAGCAGATCTGCTGGGCCATCCCGTGCGCAAGAAGCAGCAAGATTAATTATGAGCAATTATTTGGTTTCCTAATTTACTTAGGAGAAGAGTAGTTTGATTCCATAATATACATAGAGAAATGTTGTGAGATAAGAGAAATGAGTAGCTTCTTTATAATGGGAAGGAACTTAGGGGGGCAGCAATTATATGAAAGAAAATTTTCCTTTTAATGTCTGGAACACATTTAATATTGGGTTTGGTGGAGGCATGGTGCCCCATCCACTAATCTTGCTCCATCCATGTCTATAGACCTTTGAGAACGTGTACATTAAGATGAATAGAGTAGATCGTTCAATTTCTTTGAATATTAAACACTTATATGAGTGGACATAACTAGCTAGTTATGTGTTGGTACTAATGCCTCTCCTACGAATGTGTGTGTACATGTATGTGTGTGTTTTGTCTTTGTGTGTGTAGAGACGGATATTCTAATGTCGTTAAAGGTCACAACCATCTTCTCTTAGTCAACAGTTTCAGCTGAGTTACATTTCATAAGGAATAAATAAGTTTCATTTGTCCAATAAGGTTAACAATGATGGCTATAACTTGATCCATAGGTAAATGAGAATTATGTGCATATCTGGAACATGCTTTACTTGCGTATAATAAGGGATCTCATCACGCAACCAATGAACAGGAGCAAAGAAAGCAAACAACCAAAGCTAGTAGTGAGTGTGTTGTGAGTTGTGGGTCAGTTGAGAAAGTGCAAAAGAAAGAGGGTATCATAAAGAGAGATGTCATTGTAATAAAGAGGAGTGGTTTATTTCAATAAAATATATTATGAGTTAAAAATTATTTTGCATCCTTTTACCCCACATTCTATTTTTCTATAAGCCCACCTCTCATTTCTGAACACTTGGTATACTGAAGCGATCAGGCCACACTTGCATATCATAATGTTGTTCATAGAGGCCTAAGTTTGTGGACAGTTAAAGATGGCTAAGCTGGATAGTTAGCTTGTATAGAGAAGTTCGAGGAAGCATATACCATGACATAATGAATAAATTAGAGCTAATTCTAAATGATGTACTCATACTCATCAGTCTGAATTCATGAGTTTCTGCCAGAAAAAGAAGAGCGCCAGAAGGCACCCAACTGATTGAACAATCAACCTATCTATATTATTTATCGTACCTTAAGGATGTCTTTTTATCAGTTTATGTTAATTTACATGTTGATTTTGGCCTTTTATTATCATTGATATAGTTGTGAGCCATCTCCATTATTAACACTTTCTTGGCAAATGAAAGAGTCTGCTTTTTCTGGTCACACAAAGGAGACGTGAAGAAGGTTCCACTTTTGGCTAATCATGATAAAAAACGAAATCTTGTTCTTTCATTCTCTTCATTAATGGAAGGATGCATGTGATTGGAGAAAAAGTTATGAGAAAGAGAAGAAAATAAGATTCAGAAAAGTAGACATCCTAGAGAGACAGATCATGTGATGACACTATGACCATGCATATTAAGTGCTACTTTAAATTCATGGCATCACTCATGTCAAAATCATGTGCAGTTCCTCCAAATCAGAATGGATCCTATAATGTGGTCACAGAAAGTAGTTCCTAGTTCCCACATTGCATTATATGAGAAAAAAAGATGAAAATATGCATTTAGTTTTTTTCTCCTAAAAGAAAAGGTTACCATGGAAAATAAACTGATTGAATCTGGTCACTTTTTTTTTTTTGAGAGAGAGAGGATGGAGGTCACCCTCCAGCCTACACACACCCATCACTATTACCCAAGTTAAATCCTCGCTTGACAACTGCGGGGATTCAATTGGAACCTCTCACTTAAAGAGAGATGGGTATCACCAGTGAGCTAACCCGCTGGTTAAATTTATCCCAGAGTTTCCCTCGAGCACTGATTGTTACTTATCTAAGAAACTTGTCAAAAACCTAGAAGTAATTTGGAAATCAATTTCATAGTCCACCTTTCCCAAGTTTTGCTTCAAATTGTAGCTTAAACACATAAACCACATTAGACAGTTGGATGAAAATATATTATCTACACTCGGACAAAAAGAAAGCAACAACTTCCTAGTCAATCTCTCTTCTAAAGAGCAGCAAGAGTTTCAAACAATAATTTCCTAACTTATTATATCTGATTGGCAAACAAAGGGGTTCCATAAGCTTAAATCATATAATGAGGTCTGCATCAAACTAATACACTCCAAGCCATTTGTCCCATTTGAAAGGAAAAGAATATATTTGTTTGAATATTAAACTGGACAAAATTTCCATAACTTCACCTAATTCTACTTGCACCATATATGTCTGATTTATTTTAGTTATTAGTTATAACTTGCTTTCATTGCAAAATTAATCGAAAAACGGGTGTTTTTACCATATCTTGTCAACAAGAGTTTTAACAAAAACTATATTCCAAGAAAGTTTCGTAAAGTCGATATACCAAGAAGGTGATAATAACTTACCCAGTTCCAGCGAAGAATGCCAGAGGAATCATCATTTCCCATCCATTTATGCCCATGCTGCACAAAACAAAATACATCAAAATTGTAAAGAGAAAATAAAATAACACTTTTTTTCTGTCTTTCAGTAAATAAAAGAACAGGAGTATTTTGAGATAGAAAATAAAAGAATAAAGTTGACTGCAAATTGTTATTAGGTAATAGATAGATGGATATAGAGAGAGAGTTTACCAGACAGACAGTGCATCCACAGCAATCTTACCGTCCTTCAGATTCCCCGTCAACAAGAGCAATATCCTGTAATACCAGTTCTCCAAGCTGTTGTTCAACAAACAAATGAACAGATTAGCCAACATATAGGTTGTTTCAGAGTCACAAATACAGACACCCCTGTGTGCAAGAGAGGAAGCAGGTATGTATCATTAGTTTAGTTAACAAATTTGATCCTTTTCTTCTTTTTCTTTTGGAAAATATAACCAACCATTCTTTTTTGCAGATATAAATGCTTCTCATGTGATATAAACAAATTTCAGGTTAATCTTGAAAGTTGAATCTAGATGTAGCTCACATTTTATTTATATGAACATGCACGTCAAGTGAACAGTTTTGAGTGTAAAGCTCTTCTAGATTAGCCATGGTTCATTTTTACATGGAGGCTCAGGACCACTGGTAGGGGTAGTCTGAATCTCGAAACAAAAAAATTCTAATGGTTGGTAGATGCATTGCAGTTTTTCATGCACAAAGATAACAATTGGCACTTTTTTTTGCTCCAATGATGGATGGGGGCATGGCCTTTCAAACTTACACTTGAAGAAAACCTATTTACTTGTCCAGCTGTTTTTTTTTTTTTTACCCTGAACCAAGATAGATTGATAAAATCCTCAAGTTGCTATCCTTTGTGGATCCTGTGCTCCCAGACCATTAATAGCTGAGAATCTTAAAAAAGATGGATACTCTTTCTTCAGCCATTAATAGACCAAGCTCTGCTTTGTATAAGGTTGAAGAAAGTGCCGTGTGTCAAACGAATTTGAGGTAGGTGGGATGTCATTTTTGAGTGAAAAAACGGTTGACAGTAACATAAAGTTATGTTTTTTTTTGAATACTACATCAAGTAAAACAATGGAACACGCAGCTCAATTAGTCTCAATACCTAATGAGACAAGTAACAAATTAAACAGATTTGCTCAGCATTGCTCAGGTAACTTGCAAGTCCATTGAACTTCTATATATACGTATTAGGAAACGACTGTAATTGCAATAGAGATATATATCAAAAGCAAGAAACAAGATATGCAAAATAAAAAAGGATCATACTAAGAAATTACAAACAAATAGATGGCAAGCTATGAACATTTTAAGATTCTCAGCTAACTAGCAACAATTTCTTAGAATAGTTCAACTCAAAGAGAGAAATCCCAACAAAGATAGAAATGGGTGAGCAAGACCATACCAGAGCATGACACCAGAAGCAGCAGACAACTTCAAGAACTCCCAAAGTCCAGCAAAGGCTTCCATTGAGAACCCCTCCAAGAGTGCGGGCAGCCACCCCAGGCAACATAGCCATACAGAAGGAACACAGCCACCCACCATGAGAAGTCAAGAGTAAGCGCGGTGCCCACTAGTCCAAACTTGTAGTGGTACACAAACAGCCAGCTAACAAAGAGGTGAACGATGAGCGCGATGGCAGACATGATTGCAATGATGGAATTCTTCAGCTGGCATTGCAGGAACCTCTGAATAGGGAATAGGAACACGAACGAGAAGTGGAGCGGAATGAACCACATTGACACCATGCCGGCTTGCGCGGCCAAGTCAGGCGGCTGCCCCAGCAGCTCCAAGATCGGAGTGGCGAAGAGGTACATAGGGAGGAGGAGGGTGGCACAAAAGAAGAGCACAATCCATGACCGTTGCATGTATACACCTAACATATGGTATTTCTTCGCACCATAAGCTTGCCCACATAGTGTCTCTAGAGCGCTCGCCATCCCCAACTGCAATACACTAATTTCATCAGTAATAAATAGTACTAAGCTCGATCACAATTGTAATTTTGATTCACTGTAGCATGAACAATCTTATCTAGATCGAACATATATTCTAATTATATATGTTGAAAATTACGTATAATTGTTAAATGCAAAGACAGCAAAATATAACAGAAAATGCAAAGCAAAACTATTGTATCTTCAAAAAAAATTCACCCATTGTGGAATATCATCAAACAGGTTGTATGCAAGCTGTAGTCAGCAGGGTCTCTGCCATGTGATTAGTAAATGGGACCCTGGCTTTCACCCATTGCGGTATTTTTTTCAAAATAGTA